>JALIZH010026097.1:0-36365 GCA_030522465.1 Rhipicephalus appendiculatus
TACGAATAACACGAGAACGAATCATCGCTCCTCTGTCGGAGATCAGCAGACGACGAAGAAGAAGTGATGGTGGGCTGCTGTCTCCGCAGCTAGCGCCAAGAAGTGCGTGCTGCGTTATCATCATCATGAACATTTTTTTTAGAGTTCCATTGTCGCCATTAAAGGCATTTGTTGGGGTGTCTCGCGGCTCCGTCTTTCTGGCGGCGCCATACTTAACGAAGGCCGACGTTCCGCGACACCTCTGTATGCTTCTGTATCATGTTTCTGTATTTGTGCTCGAACAAGCCCCGGCTCCTGGCTTTGAAAAGCGTGCATCTTATTAAGTAAATAATAAAGGTACGCTTTTCATCTTTTTTTCCCTCTGGGCTAGCTCGCATGAGATAGTAATCGCTTCGTTCTCAACCTTTTTATATTTTTTGAGCATTTCGCATTGGGCAGAAATGCCTGTTTTGTTTTCGTTATTGCCCACAGATCTACGAGGTGCTCGTAACTCCTGCGCACAAAAACTCTACACAAGCGTTATGTGAGGAAGGAACCGCATTAACATACGTATTATAGCGTGGTAGTAGAGTAAAATAACAACCAGGCGTCACAGAATGCGAATAATATAACCAGGCCTCACACAATATTAACTGCCTAACGAACGTGATGTTGAGTGCTTCCAACCCATTACAAAGGGCTCAGCCATAATTCTTCATCGTCATCAGCCACCGAATCAATTAATGGAGTAGTGGGTACCTTGCAAGCGTTCTTGTATTAGTAGCCACAAGAGAGTTTGCAACGAGTTCTAGAAATGGCGCTCTTCCAGCTTTCGCTGTGACTGTGCTGCACTTCCCGCGCAGGCCTGGCGGTTTTTCTCTCTCTCTCTTTCAACCCCCTATTCCCCAACCCCAGTGCAGGGTAGCATACCAGATACTACCTTCTGGTTAACCTCCCTGCCTTCCTCTTCTCTTTAACTCTCTCTCTCTCCCACCAGAGCTGCGTGTGCATTTTGTTGTCAGTATAAACAGCATATATAAAAAAAATGCACGTATTCAGGTGCCACTCTAACTTCGTGATCCAAAACGTGCTCATTATAAAATGCATTTACCAAGCTAACATACATAAGTTGTTTTCTGTTTTTTTCTTTTACATAAGTTTTAATTTTACCAATCTTTATATAGCGACTACCCCCTGTGAGGTATCTCTTACTTCAGGGTACGGTAGAGAAGTGAAGAAATAGCAGTACAGAATGTTATAGTTGAACTAAGCTTACATTCACCGCGTTGATTAGGCAGGTTTATTATATAGTGAAAAACTCACATGTTTCATAGAGTGCACATAATGGTATTGCCACGTGCATTTATTGCTTATTTTTATGTATACGAGTTTTACCCAGGAA
The DNA here is from genome assembly GCA_030522465.1 of Rhipicephalus appendiculatus. Taxonomy (NCBI): domain Eukaryota; kingdom Metazoa; phylum Arthropoda; class Arachnida; order Ixodida; family Ixodidae; genus Rhipicephalus; species Rhipicephalus appendiculatus. The sequence goes on from JALIZH010026097.1 coordinate 1,382, forward strand.
ACAGATGTTAGCAACACTCGGCGCAGACCTCACCGTGTTTCAGAATCTTCGCGATTGTTTCAGATCATTTTGTTAGGATTACGCGCAGGACGCGAAAAGTCAAGTTTATTCAAGATCTTACGCGAGCACCAGGGATAACGTTGGAAGGTTTGATGACAGATGTGGAAAAGACGACGCGTTCCACCGATGATCAGATTACCGATGACCAAGGGCAGTCCTTGCCGCTATCAATGTACAGCATGTATTGCTTATGTTGTAACTTTTGATTTCTTGGAAACAAGTTCCGCTGGTAAAGAGTTCCATCTTGATGACGCCGACTGCTGCCTACGTTAACGTCACGACCACGTGAAGTTATATTCGTATATAAAGATTATTAGATAATATCTTCAAGAGGCTTCTCTGTTGTTTCAGCGATGATAAATTTTAGCGCAAAGAGCTCATTGTGGAGCAATGACATCTACACTTGACACCTCAAAATAGAATAAATCACACCTGAAGATAGAAGTCTCAAAATAAATACATAAAATATAATGACGCTTTGACCACAGAAAAACTAAAACAAATATTTATAGCCGAAATTGTCGTTCGGATTTTTTAAAATAATGGAACAGAAGCTTTTGTATGTACAGGGAAACGCTCTTGAGATTGTACGGGTTCTTAAAAAAATCTTCCCCATCTCCCGCTAAAGGGAACCATGTGTGGATGCGAAGCAGCGGGGAGATGGCTAGCTTGAGCGGGAGAAACGTCGCCGCACCCGATTCGCGGCAGCGGCCCGGGCGCTCATCGCGGCGTTGCACAGGAGAGAGAATGAGGCGCGCTCGCTCCGTCATTTTCATACCGCGGAACTACCGTGGTGCCCACAGCGGAGTATGCAGCTGTCACACCACCTGTCGTGCGCGCCGCTCCGTAGAGGATTCCTAGCGGAAAGGACGGGGGGGGGGGGGGGGGGGGCGTAGGAGAGGAGAGAGAGGGGCAGGGTACGTGTATGCGCTGTGGGGGTGTAAGACGCGGGAGAGAGAGTAGAGGATTTCTAGAGGAGAGAGCGCGCATGCGCTGTGGGGATGTGGGACGCCGGAGCCGCTCCGTAGAGTATTCCAAGAGTAGAGGAAGGGGGTGAGTGTACGAGAGCATAGGGGGAGGGGACGCGAATGCGCTGTGGGGGGTGTGGGACGCGCGGGCCGCTCCGTCGAGTAGATGATTCCTAGAGGAGAGAAATGGGATGAGCGTAGGAGAGAGAGGGGGGGAGGGGACGCGCATGCGTTGTGGTGGTGTGGGACGCGGGAAGGAGGGACGGACTAAGCTCCCTCCAAACTCATGCAAGCAAGATCAAGGAATGGGGTCAACCTGGGCTACGGACACCACCTGCCTAGCCATTGCTGAGCAGCCTCTCTGTGCTCTCGGCCATGACTCAAGGAATGGGGTCAACCTGGGCGACAGACACCACCTGCCTAGCCATTACTAAGCAGCCTCTCTGTGCTCTCGGCCATGACTCTGATGATTGTAGTAAGGTTGACGGCCTTCGTATTACTACAGTGTTCTTGTTCGCATAATGGGTGCTTCCCTACTTCATGAAAGTGGCCGGACGCGGGACACGGGACGTGGGACGCGGAATGGGGGACGCGGGACGGACTAAGCTCCCTCCAAACTCATGCAAGCAAGATCAAGGACTGGGGTCAACCTGGGCTACGGACACCACCTGCCTAGCCATTGCTGAGCAGCCTCTCTGTGCTCTCGGCCATGACTCAAGGAATGGGGTCAACCTGGGCGACAGACACCACCTGCCTAGCCATTACTAAGCAGCCTCTCTGTGCTCTCGGCCATGACTCTGATGATTGTAGTAAGGTTGACGGCCTTCGTATTACTACAGTGTTCTTGTTCGCATAATGGGTGCTTCCCTACTTCATGAAAGTGGCCGGACGCGGGACGCGGGACACGGGACGTGGGACGCGGAATGGGGGACGCGGGACGGACAGAGCCCCGAGCATAAGATGCTTCGCATCTAAAAATATTCAGCCAGCTTCGCTTGACGGACACTGATGAAACAGCGAAGCCGGTGGTTTACAGGGAAGCCTTCGCTTCGTTATTTATTTTAGCTGATTGAGTGAAATTGCATTTGAATTCACTGGAATTGAATTAAGCGGAATAAAGTGGATGAACGAAGTGGGAGGAATGGCGGGAGTAGTAGAGGGCGTGCTGGTGAGTTGCTGGAGTAGTGAGTAGTGGGAGTGGTGGGAGGAGTGGCCCATATCCGTAGTGGGGTTTACCCACTTTCCATGGCACATACCTGTTCACAATCTACGAAGGCCCCCGGACATGAAAGGCTCGACTAAGAACAGCTTCGTTGTTTAAAACAATTATGAAGCCTGCACTGGCCGCGCAATACTTGAAACAGCGAAGCTGCTCGATCCTAGCGATAACCAGCATCTTCTACGGGTGTACGGACCTCCTCCGGCAGCCCATAGCCAGAACTCCCCAGTCACTACGAGACGCGGCTCCTTTATAGCCATTCCAAATACACGCACATGCGCTGTAACTCTATTTATGACATAGTTTATGGTTTAAACCGTAACGAGGCACAAAAATTTTAAACGCACTCTCAACACAGCTGCTGGGCGGCACACGTGCTGTTCGGCGGGACGCCACCCCAGCTGTCGCGGTAGTCAGGTTCCACGGCTTTTCTGCCGACTCGACAGCATGGCTTGGGATCATGCGCGGCTTGGCTTGACGTCATGGTAGCGAGGCGCGGCGAGACAAGGTGGTGCGCAGATGTGGCGGTTTCTATGGCAACAGCGAGGTGAAGTTTTCTCCGGACGACAGCCGTATTCATGATTTGACTAACAGCGTCGCTGTTAAAACTTTATTTGCGTATTAATAAAATCATACACAGCAGTTCATTCATTCCCATCACCAGTATCGATACTCTGTAGATATAGTAGCATTACTACCAGATTAAGAGCGTGTTGTGGTTTCTTTGAGGCATGATTTGTCAAAAACTTCAACAACGTCATCCATGTAGGCGCACAGAAGTTCAAAAATGAACTGGCAACATTTTGGTGGGTTGGTTATACGACGTTTTGGAAGCCACATGGAGCATTGAAGCCAGGGGCGTCGGACGTTTGCTGTGAAATAAAGAGGCAAACAAATGTAATCGCTGTAGCAGCTGTCAAAAACTGCGAGTTGTTTATTTTCTACCATTACGAAAGACTGGAGGGGCTGCAGCCCAGATAGGCAAGTGTCACACCTGAATAGGCATTCTGCAATTAAGAGTAATGCTCAAGCAATGGCGTCTACTTCATAATGAAGCACATAATTGTCAACGCGCTTCTATCTTGCGTTTACATTGCATATAGTCTAAGATGTCCACTGAATGAAATTGTGAGGTTTAAAGTGGCCAGAAAATTGATATGACCACCAGTAACGGCGCTGCGGGAGTGTTTGGTTTCACAGTTTTATGGTTAGCGCCATAGAACCCCTAGAGAGCTTTTAATTCTTGGACATCTAGTTCATGGTGCATTTACGCTGCCTGTCCTTTTTTTTTTCTTGCACGTTCAACGTTTCATAATTCGGTGCACTGTTTCTTCGTCCTTTAATTATTAGGAAGAGTTATGATTATTTTTTCTTTTTACTCTTAGGCTCTCCTATCATAGGTGTGCGCACGTGGGGGGAGGGGGGTGAGGGGATGCAGGGTTGCCATTCACCCCCCTGGTCACCTAAGAGGGGGGGGGGGGGGCGCAATGTCTGCCCCATACATTGACTTAGAGGGAGGGGGGGGGGCGTTGCGACGAACCTTAGCCACCCTGAAAGAAAACCCTGCGCACGCTTATGTCTCATATCGTTCTCGCACTTGCTGGAGCCCTTGAGTTCGCAAGGCGCTCCCGCGTTTAAGGACACGCTCACCAATTTGCTTTCTCATCTTTCTAGCATGGCTAGTAGCTTATGTTGGCGTAAGAAAACGAGGCCGCTACAGCGAACGAAACGACCTTCGTGCTGTCTATTGCTTCAACGCAAAGTGCGCGATGATAACACCGCAAGTACATATGCATGATTCGTATGCTAATCACTGCCACGATAGCGGGCGCGCGACCGCACCCGGCCACTCAAAGTACTCCGTCCCTGCTGGACCCTTCATTTAGGGCTCACAAGATTTGATACAAAATCCTGGGAGCACCAAATGAAGGCTAGTCCAATGCTACAGACCGAACAACTTAAGTCATTTGGTTGTCCAGCTTCAGTCATCACAACGGCGTGTGAAACTTTGCTACAAAGATTAAAACATTCCGGAAGAAAGACTGATGAGAAAAGAAAACACAAAAGACTGTTTCACGTGATTCGGTATGTTCATAGGATATCGCATAACTTGAAGAAAGTGGCCAACAGGCACCAAGCCAGCCTCGTATTTTCCGCTCCCCGTAAACTTTCGACGCCGTGTAACGCTATGAAAAGTAAAAAAACGAATCCAATGTACTACTAACCATGAAACAAAATTCACCAAGTGTACCTCTGATGTTGTTTATGAGATGCCGTTAAGTTGTGGGAGAGTTTACATTGGGCAAACTGGGCAGTGTTTTAATGCTAGGGCTAGACAACATATTAAGAACAATGTCAAACATGGCTATGGCTGCCACCTAGCCTGCCACTGTAAAAAATGTGCATGCACACCCAAGTTCGGCGACAATAGTTTTTTTTTTACGTTTGGAAAATCCAAAAAAGGAAAGAGAAACTGTGGAAGCTTATTGTATCAATAAGGCTGGAGATAAGTGCGTCAGCGAGGCGTCACCTAGTTCGACAACTGAAGAGAGGTGTTCTCTCGATCAACACCTCCTAGTATAACACTACGCATGTTCGCAGTGGGAGCACCAACAACAAGGCGTTTTTGGTGGCATAGCCATAAGTGGTGAATTTTCAATAAACATTCAGTTGATAGTGCAGTGCTAGTCCTGTTATGCGTGTTTCTTCTTTGTCGTCATTTTTTCGCGCTGCTTCTAGTTCGTATCATGAACCGACTCGCCCAAACCTACAAGTTGTTGCTATCTACACCCTAAACCCGGTCTTTCTAGCTATATTTGCTGTTAACCTGTAGACACTCTATGACCTTATGACATCCTCAATTAATTTATTTTATTTAACTATTACAAAATGAACGTATGCCGCTTCCTAACTCGACACTTGGGTACTACATTCGCACCAAACTCCACCGCCCTATGTTCACTTACGGCGGGCCTATAAACCATTTGCTATTCTTTCGGGATGTATGTGGACGATAGAAAACATGACACGAAGTCTGTGCTAACTACAAATGCTCGGTTTATTTTAGTACCATTTAGATCATTGTTCCTTGGTTCAACCTTATTGCGATGAGATGTAGATATTTTTGATGATTTCGTGATATAAGACCCAATGAGGGGTCTTATACGTTTTGAAACTACAATGACCACTGTTAATTTGTCAGTGGTTCCGGAAAAAAAATAACTTGGGCAACATATGTGTACTCCGTGCTCGAACACTAGTGCTGTAATCTCATCGAGCAAAGAGCACCGCATGTCAATGAAGCTTACCGCTACTTTCTCGTGGACTGCTTCCTTCATATTTGCAAGAAAATATTTTAGTGTCGCTGCCTATAGGTTTTAGGAGTTGCCCATTGGTTGACCGGGCTTATTGCAAGCTGAAATTGTTCCCGATCCCGAGCCGAGCCTGAGTTCATTGTTTGACGCGAGGCTGGCCAGCGAGTCACGTCGAGACGGGCTCTCTGGCTAAGGGTAGGCCTGTGCGGTGCTCTAGTCGACAACAATATGCATCATCACTGCGTCTACACCAAGCCAACCTGGTCGCTTCACCATTAATAATCAACGTACTCATCGAATAAATTTTACTTTGTCAAATATCCTTTAATCTTACCTGTTTCAAGTGTTTCGGCCAGAATGAGGCAATTAGTGTCACTAAAAAGAACAAGGAATTTGTATGCATTTATGCTGGAGGAGATCGAAATTTTCCTACTTGGTTCGTTCATGATAGTGAAATTTTGCCCTGAAAAAATCAAAAGTGATCCGTTAAAGGGATATTGACTCAACAATTTTGGTGTGTGGTTTTTATATTGCTGCAATAAAATGCTGGATGTAAATTAGTCCTAACATGGCACATCGCTTGATACAGCGCGTGCCATAGACAATTATTTACAGTCTGTTTATTACCGATCATTCTCACTTTCTGTTTGTGAGAGCTACGAGAACAAGGATGGATGGATGGATGGATGTTATGAGCGTTCCCTTTATAGCGGGGTGGTGACATGTGTTCCACCAGGCTAAAAAAAAGTACTTTTGCTTTTTTTTTTCTTTTTGGGTGGAGTTGGCCTGATGCCTTGTCCTCTTCGATTACATTTGTGTTAATATAGAAAAAAAAACGGAAATTCACAGCCCAGTACTCTGCCCCTTAAAATGGGCCTCCAACACTTTTCAAGACCTCATTGTTTTACATGTTTTACTAGCGGGTTGTGTAGACTGAAGGCTGAAGAGGTTAGTGCAGCAAAAACGGCAGTGATAGGGGCAATAAAATGGACGTCTGCCCTCAACTCGATTTTTGGCGGGGTCACCTGACCCCGTTTCCCTCGCCCTGTGACGTTTAATGGCTCGCCAATGAAATGAACTGAAAGCTCTTACGTACCGGAAGCTTGCATGCCATATTGCCCGTTATTTCCAACGTATTGAAACGCCATTGCGATGGTAACAAACAATGTGGTTCTTGAAGAGTGAACCGCACGTGCGAAACGAGGCCGCTCGCGAACACCTCTATAATGTTTTGTAGTTTTAGCGATCTTTCTTGTTGCGACGGCGTCAATTTCAACGCTCTTACATTTAGTTCCGTCAAACAACGGCGCCTGGAGCGTTCCCGGCGCGTTTCCTCCAGTACCGTGGCGTTCTGCGCATTCTTTGACGGGTCTGCAGTTTTCAAGTTGAAAAGGTCGGAGGGCTTTAGTCTATTCCGCGTTCAGTTAAAAAGTCTGGTAAAGAAAGAAGAAACGCAATAATAATCCTTATTTTGATGCAAAGCCTCGCTTACATCTAACATTATATCAGAGGCCTGCGCCATTCGTCGTCATTTCCGCCCGCAGTAGTTCTTGAGGCGCGAGACTAAAAAGCCACCTAAACAACGCCCAATGTTAGCGGCGTAGGCGTGATTCTTGTTGGCTACCCTGTGCTGCCGAGCAAAACTAGCTCCCTGGTGTACTTAGGTGTGCCCGGAAATTCCCTAGTCAAGTTAACGAAGGGCAGGGGCACGTGAAACTTGGAAGTTGGAGGCGCTCGACGGCGTGTCTTTTAACACAATGTTAACACAAAAGAGCATATGTTATTTTCGCCATACGGAGCAAATAAATGAGAATCACCCATGTGAGCGGAGCTTTGACTTACCATTGGGGTAAACTTTAAGAATTGTCATAAAATCCTGTCTTTCTACGGCAAGAGAAATATTTGTGGACCTGTAATCACTGAGAGAAATAAAAGGTATAATGTGTCCCATGTTGTAACCTTCATAAATGCAACATTTAAAACTGTAAAAAAAACATTCGAAATATTGACATAGTGTAAAAAATGTAAAGTTGACTTTGGCGCTTGCAAATTGATTGTGTGTTTTTGTGGTTTATTGTAAAACAGTGTAACAAACATTGTCTTCCTAAAAAAATTAAGACTAAAACTGACAAAAAAAGCATTATTCTTACATTCTTAACATGCCTCAGAACATCTTCCCAACAAATTTCTGAATTTACCTTTTCGTGGGACTTCAATTCAAGAAATTAGTGTTTTAAGGGGCATTAATGTGCTAGGAGTAAGCCTACCTTAGGAAGGGCTTCTGTGTAAGTAAACAAGACAGCACAGCCTTGCTTAGAAACGAGCTGTTCCCCTTAGCATCGACGCATATATTTGGCACAGTATTAGATATGCGGCCGAATAGAATTTCGAGCAGGGAGTAAATATTTGGTCCTTCATTAGTCTATAAAACATTGTTTATGAGACATGGAACACGATTGGGCAAGCATGGCTAAATAACTCATTTGAAATGATGGTGCACCGCCTCCGGCAAAGTGCCGCGTACATAAAACACTTTTTTAGAAAAAGTTTCGCGAGAAGAGAGCTCAGAATCTGGCCACGTGCGTATGCCCGCAATATCACGATCACAGACAGCAACTATTACGAGATTTGAACGCGCTAGACCACAGGTCCTTCAGACTCAGGAAAATTCCTAGGTCTATCGCCAACGCATTCCTTGTGAAAGAGGGTGCTGTTAGCGATAAAGAAGTCTCTAAAATAGAATGCACGGTGCACTTGCACATCAATAAGAAAACATTTTAGGCTGACTTTATGCATATAATTTGATCGCAACTTGCCGCGTTATGCGTCGTTTCAAGTTTAAAATCGCTCTGTTTAGCTATGACTGGAGTTTGCCAATTTCAGTGTTCTTATGTGATTGGATGCTGTATAGCGTTATTTTCAGCCTATAAGGTGTTCGTGTTACTTCACTCTATGTGAAGTACAGTGTTATGTGACTTGACTGTGTAAGGAGAAAGCCTTAGATTCCTCATGAAACGCAAAAATTGACTGTCCGCGTCAGCGTGGGCATCGGCGGCGTCCACACGAGTGATGCATAATATCATCATCACGTGATTACATATTGTAACGTCATTAGGGCGTCACAAATCGCCAAAATTGGTGACGTCATCATGACGTCTCTATGGCATCACATCATGTGATGTCACATGACGACGTCATCACATGACGTTGTCGCGTGATCTATAAACATTTCGTTGCGCCTGGTTGTGCCAGCAGGAATTGTCATCATCATGAACCGGTGTGCGCTCGAGTCTTCCTCTTCAACCTATGCTTCGCTTCCACAACACGTGCGCCGATTTGTCCGGCATAGAAGGCGAATGCTATGATGGGCGAGACGGTTACGTGATGAAAAATCACGTAACATTACGCGACAACTAGTCATGGGATAAAACTATGAAACTGGCGTTCATTTTGTTCTGCTTTGTTTACAATTTTCCTCCTCTTTATCATTCCTGCCCCAGCAAGGTAGTATATAAAAGATGAAATGTCCTGCCCATCCCAAGAACACATGCAATGAATGTACGTCATATGGTTTCATTAACTGGGAGATCCTATCGACGGACTCTTGTTTCGTGCTTTTGGTGACCCTATCGAAGACTATTTCAAGAAACAAAGCTTTAAGATGAAAGAATGCACTTTTCATAAAATTTACCTTCAGGGGTGACAAGCCCAAGGCATTTAAAGGGCCCCTAAACGAAACCCACCTCAAACGCGAGACAGTAGTTCTTTTCTCGCCTTCACTACCCTTTCTACAAGTGCTATCTCCTCCTCGCCACTTATTTCTTCATAAAACACGTGGAATGTCAGCCCTAAGGGTTGAGCCAGTCCGGATTGGCGCTTTTCGGCTACACTGCCATCTCCGCTTGCACGATCGCCAACGCAATAAACGAAGATAAATTAGTTTATCGAGCATGATAGTCATGCGAAACAAGGCAGACCAGCATTGGGACTACATAACAAAGCAGTGTAGAAGACAATTCTCAACACATATGTCTCGTATATCGACCAATCGATAGCTTATTTCATCCTGTCGTCACGTGAGAAAACTGCTGGCGTCCCAAATTGTGCTGCTAATACGAGAAACACCTGGAGATAATTGCACGCTTGTTCTTCGTATTGCCGAAGCTGTTTAGGGTCCCTTTAACATCTGTGACAGATGATCCTGATACTCGGCTTATATTTTTGAGAAGACTACAATATCGTCACATCATGAAATACACCTAGCAAAGACTTCGGGACATAGTTGGTGGTCTTCGGCAACCACGTTGATGACCTAAAAAGACTTTTTGAGTGCCTAATTGGTGCATATTGACGAGAATTACTTAGCGCAAAAAAATCAACAACAACAACAAAAAAACAAAAAAACGCAGCGCTCAAGAAATACACACAAGGGACAAGCACGCAAATTTAACAAGCGCATGGATGAATTTAAGTTCCTCGACACGCTTATAAGGTAGCAAATTTCTATCATTTTCACTTCTTGTTTGTGTCATTGAACGCATCTGCGCATGTGCCGCATTTATATACATGTTTCATGACGACGTTGTGGAATAAACAGTTGTAAGCAGCGCTTGTCCCTTGTGTGTCTTTGTGTGCTGCGTTTTTTTTTTTTTGCGCTAAGTAATTCTCGTCACGTCGGTGAGTTTTTCCATCTGAAAAGGAAGCCGGTTATACTCGTTACAATCAATTGGCGTGATAAAAGCCGTGTACATTTTTGTTTCTTCGGTTTGGGACTGCCATAAATATTTGCACAAGTCAATGTGTGAAAAATGTCGGCAACAACCCGTCTCATCTATAATCATGTCTATCTTCAGCGTGGGAAATGGTATGAGATGTGTATGACGATTGAGAACATTGTAGTCGGCGCACAAACTGGTTCCATCTTCATTTGGTGAATTCATTATGGGAGAAAGGAATGGTGATACCGCACGTGGAATCATGCCAGCATCAAGCATCTGCTGCAATTCTTTCTTCAGCCACATCTTTAGCTCTCTTGACATATTATGAGGTGATTTTCGGATGATGGTATTATCAGCTAGTTCGAACGAGACTTCGTGTGACTTCATCTCTTGAGGATAGCTTACGATGCATACAAGCTCTGGTTAGGTCGTTGCGATATTCTCTACGCACTTGACAACTGGCAGTTTACATTGTTTACCCTGCTTTATCTCGGTCCTTGGCACTGCTTCGACTCGAACCACACCACCCCAGTATAAGTTGATCTCTAGTTTTTTTATATGTGGTCGTGATAACAAAAATTCGTACGTCGTATCCTCTATCATCAACACTTTATATTTTATGACTGGATCTCAACGGTGACTGAGACCTACTTATTGCGCAACGTCACTTTCCTCGTAACCTTGTACCCGTAGGGTTCTTCCACTACGCAGGTGACTTCCATCCCCCCAGCTTGGCGTTTATTATAGACAGAATTGCACCGCTGTCTCCCAAAGCCATCATATGTTTGTTTTACACTTTGACGGGAATGTGAAGAAAGCTAGAACAAGTTAAATAAACAATCTCAGTAGGGATCATCGGGTGGGACTGATCACCCTTTTTTATTGAAAGCTCTCGAGGGGTGCTGTCGACATTGTTCCATCGGTTCTCGCTGATCAACGCCTGACCACTCCGTTACATCACGCAACATCACGTGACATCACGAAAGTAGTCACTTGACTAAAATCACGTAACATCGCGTAACAACACTCACGTGACTAAAAATTACGCAAGATCACGTAACTAAGCAAGTGACTAAAATCCCGTGTCACGCAGCAACTACTCACGGGACTAAAGATCCCGTAACATCCCACGACACCTTGTCCCGTGAATAAAAATCACGTAACACCATGTGACATTTATTCACATGACTAAAAATCCCGTTACACCAAGTGAGCACTAGTCGTGTGACCAAAATAAATGTAGCATCACGGAAACAGTAACATGACTAAAAATCACGTAGCAACTATTCACGCGACTAAAATCTCGCAACATCGCGAAACATCACGCAAGAACTTTCCCAATTAATTTTCATGTCTGGGTTTCCCAAATGGCTGACATTAAAGTCTGAGGGTGCCAATCCTCTTTTGTCAAATTGCAATAAAGTTCAGCTACACGCCTGGCAATGTAACACAATTATTTACAGCGGAAGCTGTTATGAGATCACAACAAGGGTCCGTAGTTGTCCGCCGCCGCCGCCGGTGTCCGTAGTCGCTATCTTGCGAAATAAGAAAAAAAATTCAATAAGAAAAACATCTTGGATGGACGCAGTTCGAACCTGGGCCCTCTCCGTGGCAGCTCAGTATTCCAGCAAAGAGCCATGCCGGTACTCGAAACTCCTGCGCACAAAAACCCTATACAAGCGTCATTTTGGAAAGCAGCCGCGTTAACATACGTAAGGTAGCGTGGTAGAAGAGTAAAATAACAACCAGGCGTGACAGAATGCGAACTGTGTATTCAGGCATCACACAATATAAATTGTGTAACACATGGGTCTTTCAGTGCTTAGAAGCCATTACAATGGGCTCAGCCATAATTCTTCATCGTCATGCTACGTGCTAGTTCACGCCCCGACGGACCTAAATAAAGTTTTTCCATACCATACCATCAGCTACCGAATCAATTAATGGCGTAGTGGGTACCTTGCAAGCCTACTTGTATTAGTAGCCACAAGAGAGTCTGTGATAAATGCCGCTCTTCCAGCTTTCCCTGTGATTGTGCTGCACTTCACTCGCAGGCCTGACGGTTTTTAAAGTGGAGCCGTTTATGCCCGGAAAGACTCCATTATGTGTGAACAGAAACTATGACTATCATGAACGGCCTCTACCTTGGTGCCTAGAGCGTGCAACAGGGTAACTCGATCGGCATGCGCTCTCTTCTGCCTCTTCTTCATCTTCTGCTTCACTCCCACAACCCACTTGCCCGGCGTGGAATGCAATAACCCGGATCGACGAGAGCACAAGTACAGAGAGAAAGAAAAATACAAACGGAGAAATAGAGAGAAACCAAAAGAAGAACAAAAGGCATACAAAGACAGACTGACCGAGAAAGAAATCAGCACAGAGAGAAAGCGACAGAAAAATAAAATATACAGAGACAGAAAGAGACGGAAGCGGAGAAAGCGAAAGAAAAAAATAGAGAGATAGAGAGATAGAAAGAGGAATCGAGAAATACAGAGACAGAGAGAGGAAGGGAAGAAAGAGAAAGAAAGATAATGAGAGAGAGTTAGAAAGAAATAGGAAGAAACAGAGAAAACGAAGATAAAAAAACAGAGAGAGAGAGAGAAAGAAAAAGGCCGAGAGGAAGAAAGAAAAAAAATTACACCATCTCTCGCTAAAGGGAACCATGTGTAGATGCGAGGCAGCGGGCGCTAACGCTTACACTGGCGGCGGCGTTGACGCTGGCGCTCATCGCAGCGTTGCGCAGGAGAGAAACCTGGGGAGGCGCAAAGCACGCAGTGATGGACCGGTGTTTCCTACTGGAACATGCCAATCGCTGCTAATGGGCAATGAGAGACAGAAGACTCCGACTGGACACAGAGACCCGCAGTCCGCTTTTAGTTAACGCGCACGCTGCGAATTTTTTTGTTCAACAACGCACAGGAGAAATCTCCCACCGGCACCACCTTACAGGTCAACATCCAGTGCCATATATACGGGGTGGCCAGTGAACGGTCGTGCAGCGCGAGAAGTCGGTTTTTTCAACCAAGAAACTCGCTAGCAGACGCTGCCTGCGTCGGCGTCGCGAGGCGAGAGAGGCCGGAACGTATGAGAGGAGAGTGTGGACGCCGCGGGGAGGGAGGCCTGAGTAGAGAGGGGGGAGGGGAGAGAGGAGGGGACGCGCATGCGCAGTGAGGGTGTGGTCGCCGTGGGGAGGGATGCCTATAGGAGAGAGAGAGGGGGGAGAGGAGGTTTTTATTTTTATTTTTTTAAAGGGTTTGCGCATGCGCAGTAAGGGTGGTCATGCCGCACACCACCACCACCACCGGATTGAACTTCGCCTTAAGCTGCTTCGCATCTAAAAAATACAGAGAAACAAGGAAATCCGTCCAGCTCTGCTGTTCCTTCAGGCTTTTCACCACAGGTGCGAAGTTGCGTTAATTTTGTTCAACAGGCAGTCTGTGCGCCACAACGGGGTATTTCAAAATTTTCCGAGTGTTTTTGTAGTAAATATTATTTTTCATGACACTTAAAACGTGGCAGTATCGTCTCATGGCGCACTAATTTATACAGACTTTTTTACGCTTCAAAATACGGAAAATATCCTCCTACCCGGTGTAGCATAGCACAGCAATACAAACGTCTATTCCACATCCGTCGCAGCTTGTACTTGCCTTTCAACTATTTAGAACTAACGTTGCCACCAACTAGAAGTAATTTCTGTTACTTTGCCTACATGCCTTGTTTTTTTAATGAAACTCTTACCTGTGATTCGTTTTATTGTAAACATCGAGGGACCGCTCAACTTTTTCTGTCGAGTTGCTCCAAAACCGTGAGCGTACGCAGGGAGTTTGTGGTATATTGCGCCCCGTTTCCGTAAGTACAGATACACGTAAAAGATAAACTTCACTCTTATTCGTAATAAACTGAAACAAGAAAGAGACATGCATATGCACTACAATCTGCCAGGAGCATAATTGATGCTTAGGCACAGTCCCTCTGCCATCCCCTTCCCTCAATGCAGTTACTTGTCTATACTTATCGCCTTCATTCACTTGCTGTGGTTGGCTACGCGACATCGCAACAAGTCCCTCATTTTTCTCCGCACTATTCATGATTTCCTCTACTAACGTTACAGCAATATTTCTGCGAGTAATGATCATGAGTGTCGCGGAGGTAAAAACTAGTTTTGTAAAAGTCTAAATAGTGTGTACCTAGATATAAGAGGACCGCATACTAACTGCTGACGGAGGACGTGAGTTTTGCTGAGCAGTGTCTATCCCTGACTACTCGAGCCTAATATTGAAACCGGCAAGGTAAATTATTCATAAAAACTGTGCTTGATAAAAAGAGTAATACAACAAAGAAGAAGAATGGAAAACTCTACAATAATCGAACTAATTGGCCAGGGGATGTCATTTTTCAACTAAGTGACAGGTTACTTAACGAGCGCCGCAACCAAACAGTAGATGTTGGTAAACCTTGTTTCAGGGGGGCACCGCTTGACCATGGGAGTCGGTTGTATCTTTCGCGTGGAACAGGGCAGAAGGGGTTGTTCGTGTTGAACCACTTCCCGTTTAAGCATATTTTGTCCTCTGGTTCCTGTGCGGGTTGCGGGAGTCGTTCAAAACAGAGATCACTGTCAACGAGACTGAACAAGCGATCATCAGTGACCGCGCCGGCCACGAACGACAGTAACCGGACAGTTCCCACGAGAGCACGTCCGCAAGCTATGTACGGGACGCAGGTGCGTGGTGAAATCGCTCGTCACTGTCGCCCCTTGTCAAATGGGGCATGGTAAATATATATTCGTGTTTAGTTCGGAGTGTATGAGGCGAACTAAATGGGTCCCTATTCGCACTGCAAAGAGAACGGGACGAAATGAACAACTATTTAAATGGAGGACGTCACCCTGCTAAAACCCTTAGTCTTGTCTTGTCTCGTCTAGCATGGCGTAGGAGCTGAACTTCACCTCTCCTCTATAAGCAGTTAGTGCGACCTAGTATCGCCTGGCTGTCTAACGTTATGTGCGTGACTAGTTGACGAAGAAACATCAGAACAACGTCTGCAACGAGTCCTGCGGGTTTTCCTCTGAAGTTAGCTCAACCTACTTCAGGGAAACGATCACAACTAGGTTCCCGGGAAAACCAGCGCTGATATCCCACCCAACTCAAGAATACTAGGAAGCACTCTACGAGGCTGATCGTCTTAATCGGTCAGCACCTATGAACGTTGCTGGACATCCGTGTGCCATCTGTTTCTTTAAATTTTGAACTCTCTTTTAACTAGTCGCTCTTAAGCGTATTCGTACGATTCTTTAGCGAATTACAATTTGCCATCCTGCCCTAATTTTTATACTTATGATCAGTTTCTCGCTATCTGCAGTGCGCCATAACAATTTATCGATCTTAAATGCGCGTGATAAAGTTTTCATGCTCTTATTTTCATAATTTGTAATGCTTAGTGTATAGCCGTCAGTCGATAAATATCTTGTTTTGTTTTTACTCTTAGTTTTCACAGTTTTAATCTGTCTAAGTATGCACTAAAGCACCATCAAGCTGGTCATTATCCGCTGCCAACCTAGCGCTGACAACACCCAGGTGACGGCTTGTGAACATATCATATGCGAAGTCATTTGGCGGGAATATGCTAGGGTGCATGTATTATTACTACGAAAATCCACAACAGGAATAAAAATGTTTTTATGTGGAACGCAAACACCAGGAGGGTAGTGATCGTGATCATGCCACGGCCAATACATATTTAGTATATGCGGCTTTTTATGCAAATGAACTCAGTACCACTGCATGGATATGCTACTGCGCGCCGACATACACTGAAATGTTGATTTTAGGAATGATTATTTTGAACGACTGCTAGTCGCGTTACTTATTCCTGCGTGCTCGTCGGGTGCAATAAAACTTGCGCACTCAAAAGGGCCTTGGCTTCGTTGATTTGATGCGTATTTTCTTGTATTGCGGTGTGTTGTAAACGGTCGGCGGTATGCGGGTATGCGCAATACGTGATTCACAGTCTATAGCAACCAAAGAACAGCAAAAATTTAAACAGTGCAAACAATATAAGACAGTTTGCGTGCGTTAAACAACAGGGAAGCCTAACGTTTCTTATATAGCTAACGATTTTAGTGTGGCACATAACCGTTGCAATGACCCTTAGAAAGTTACCGCTCGGTGCACAATTTTTTAGTTATTTATTTCTTAAAATAGCCATTGCGCACGATGGGCAGAGGTGCAGGAAATATAAAGAAATCACTACAAGTAGTACATTACAACATCAATAGCAACAATATATGAATCAACAATAACACTAAGAAAAAAGACACGCCACATATACACATAAAACATAACATAGCACTCTTAAAGAGACAATGAGCTGGAAGCCAGTAAAGTGCACTACAACTTAACTATAAAATATAAAAAACTAACAGATAGATAAACATTGTTTGAGTGCTGCATAAATGTCGTGGGAAACCGGTTTAATGAAAATGCATTGACGGCACCTTCAAAAAAAAAAAATCGGGTGATGACAGGACAACCACCTCCGGGAGCTTTTCCAATCATGAACTGCTCTAGGAAAAAAACAACGCTTGTACGTTAAAACAACTATATCCTCTAAACCTTAAGGAATCATCTACATGGGCTGTCCTGTAGGTAGGATCAAGCATATAAGCTTCATTCCTTAGACCTGTCCATCCAATAAACATATGGCGAAACGATTTTAGCCGCATGCATTTTCGTCTATGTTGCAAGCACGGCCATCCTAAATTGATTCTTATGTCAGAGAAAGCTTGTCGTGATGTCACAGTTCGACGAGACTAATCGTGCTTCACGCTTCTGAATGCATTCTAGTTAGGCAGTACATGTCTTCGTGGTTGGATCCCGATAGCATGAGCACTCTTAAGTAGTGCGCATGTTTGAAAAAGTCACAGTTTCACCGCAAGGGTGAAGCAATGAATGCAATAGCAAAAAAATTGTAATGTTATACGAAGTGAGGCTGGCAGCTAACTCTTTTTGGATCCGATGTCACGCAACTCTAGAAAACGCTTGTTTAAGAGCATTCTCTTCGCGTTGAAAGCGCAGCACGTAGAAGGGTACGCCGGCCCGGCCGCCGAGAAGGGGAGATGAGAAGGGGGAGATAAAGCGCGCGCCCGCGCTCGTAAAATCGAACGTCACCCCCCCCCCCCCTCCGCCCGCTGTTGGCCGCCGAGAAGGGGAGATAACGCGCGCGCCCCCGCTCGTAAAATCGAAGGTCGCTCGAGGGACCCCCCCCCCCCCCGCGTCTTTTCACGCTCACGAACGACGGGCGGGCCCGGTTATATATGTATAAATATATATATATATATATATACATATATACGGCAAATGACGCCGACGCGGACGCCGACGCCGACGGCGAAAACCAGCCTCGAGTGTCCATATAATTGCTATCGCAATAAAAGAAAATTTCCTTCGGCATTGCAGAAACTTTACGGAAGTTTCGCTTGAGGAAGATCCTAACTAAACCCATTACGTCAATCACTGCATATCATAGGTTGGGGTGGTAGTGCCTGTCTAACGTCAGTTCTGGTTCAAGTGTTGGCTATCCACTTTCAAACAATATAATAAACCTTTCAATTGTCCTTCTATAGCTCGCGAAGCTATAGTTTAGCATCGCTTGCCATCGCATGAATACGCCAGCGAACACTACTTACACCTGTTTTGAAGAAAGTCAAGTGTGTGCTGTAACTTAAGTGCCGACAATGTGTCAGACCAAAGCTACCCTTTAAACGGCAACGTAGTCGATGTGCCTGGTAAGCACACGATATGTATAGACCTATAAATTTACACAGAGACGTCGATGCACCTCGTAAAACTTGGCCGAAACCAAGAAATGCGTCATATTCATCTACTCGCCGAATGCATTGACTGAAATCGGTGCCCACTATGCACGGAATATACTGAATTCTTTTATGTTGCCGGATTTTTTTTTTTTTGCTTGCAGTGACAGCTGCAACGTAACTCTGAAGATATCCTAAAACATTATGGCAACAGCATGACGAAGTGAAGGCGTTCGGAATACCTAAATGTAGTAAACAATATTAGTATTATAGTAATCAGTATACTAAAACTAGACTTCCTCACTAAAAAACAGTGAACATAAAAAATAATCACCCGTGAGGGATCTTGATAAGCAGAAATGCTTGGGTGCGTGGCTAATTTGTGCAGATCCATGGAAGCCTCGGCCAAGAAAAGGACTGAAATTATAAGTGCCAGGAAAGTCGCCATCATATTGTCTCCTTTCAGTGTAGATAAACCGTTTCCAGACAAGCTATTTATACTGTCAGCTTAGGATGAAATATTTTCCCTGTAAACAAGTGAACAAAAGTCTGCAGTTATGCAATTTATCCTCGTTCGATCATGTGACTTGATCATGCAGTTTTCACGTTCCTACGTATGGGACGCACACAGGTTATGACGCCTTCTCTAACCTATAATTGCAAAAATAATAAACAGCTTTTCACAACCACTGACTCCTAAGGAATTCTACAAGTTGGTCGAAGAGTTATGAAAGGGTAAACGAGCATTCACTTGTTGCAACACAATGCTTAAAGGACGTCAATGCGGATTTCTAGTAAATTCAAGCTTCCTAGGAATCGAAAAATTCCTCCTTCTTCACGGATGCGACGCGGGGCTAATGCCCGCCCGCTGTGGTTGTTTTACGCGTTGATCCAAACAGGAGGCTAGCAAAAGGCAGGTTGAGAGTAAATAATTGAATACGAAGTTCATAGACACTGAATGTGGGAAATCAGTACTTTGGAATTCCGCAAAGTGGAGAAAGAGTGATGGTGCAGTAAAATGTAGGTGTGTGCGAATATTATAATTTCAAGTTCGAATCGAATAATACCTAACTGAATAATTCTATTCGACTTTCGGATAGCTAGTATTCGAA
Source organism: Rhipicephalus appendiculatus (assembly GCA_030522465.1). Classification (NCBI taxonomy): domain Eukaryota; kingdom Metazoa; phylum Arthropoda; class Arachnida; order Ixodida; family Ixodidae; genus Rhipicephalus; species Rhipicephalus appendiculatus. The sequence goes on from JALIZH010026097.1 coordinate 20,586, forward strand.
GTTTCTAATAATTTGACACGACGAATATCTAAAACACGAAAAATTCCAATGATGTAACTCTTTGGGAGGGCTGGTTAAAGTTAACTTTTTCGATACAGTTGGATATCCTGGTTTAAAACCGAACGCATGCTTATTTTAAAGTCATTTCCACATGTAAAAAAATGCGATAAGCGCAAAGCCATTCGCAACTGCGCTTCCGAAACGAAGGAACGGACTTTTTGCGTAGTTCGGTTGCGTATGCTGCAAGCGCCGTAAGTCGTCCGGACTTTGGCCAACGAAACATTCGGTGCTTGACTTCACATGCGAAAATTTTTTCACGCTATGCAGTCGCCACTGCGGACCACACCACTCGTTCAGACTTCCCATCGTTCCGGCACACAGAATGCTGCTGCGAATGGGCGCACGAAGATTTTTGAGCACGAAGCACTCATGTCGATGAAGCATAACGTTACCGTTGCAGTAAAATTTGTAGTCTTTCGGCAGCATTCACTTACTGCGTTATGTGCTGGACGATACGCGGAGACTTCATTTCTTTGTTCCTCCTTTCAATTTTCAATACAATATTTAGCATTCGGTATTCGATTAGAATTCGATTAGAGATGAAATCTCACTACTCGTAAACCCTTAGAAAGTTGCCATTACCCATTTATAGGGCATAGAAAATAGGAATTTTCCGCTTCATAACCAATGAAACAGGTGCTTAAAAATGGACCAGTTCTTCGCCATTTCCATGCAAGCGCACGTACACTCCCTGCAAACGGACGCTAGTGGTCATAGGATTGGTGGATATTTCCTGCAGCATGATAACTCTTTACGTGAGATAGTCATCGCGTACGCAAGCAGCGCACTGACGAACGCCGAGCATTATTCCATTTCTAAGCAGGGTTGTCTAGTTGTTTGGTCTGTGCAGTAGGGCCGTCAGGTTACCACCTTTACGGACCACTATGCCTTATGCTCGCTTTCTGCACTCAGCAAACTGTCGAAGTGCCCTGGCCGATGGATCAATCCTCTGCAGGAATACAAATTTACTGTTCTCTACAAGCTATGTAAACATTCTGGAGGTGACCCTAATTCTTCGACTTGGGAGTCTGGTAGGGCACTCACACATCAGAATTCGTCTGCTTTGGTGTATTTCTTTGGTTAAATTATCGCTGACATGAAATTTGAAGTTTGAGATGTGGCCTTCAGTCGATAGCTGGATCCGTTTTTTAGAGGAGACGAGATCTCGACGTCCCATCGTAAGAGACCTGATCTAGAGTGTACTAGATGTGTTTGAATGGGACAAACGAGGGGTTAAAAGTGAGGTGACAGACGTGGACAGAAAAGGGCGCTATGATCGAGGGGTATATGCTAGATGCAAGTGCAGCACACCTCATATATCGAGGAACGTGGGAGTCCACGGTATCTGTGAGTGCGCCGCAAGAGACGCTCATGGGCGTTGCTGCCATACACAGTGCACATCCCACAAGAGCGCTTGGCGAGAAGCGCGTGCCTCGTAGCCCTCGCAACGCAACCCTATCACTTTGACCACTGCGCCGCCATAATATTTTCCTCACGCCGCGCCTCACCGCCAAGCAGGTACGGAACCGGTTGTACGGCTCACTCAAAACGGTTCTAGTACACTCTACCTGAGCCAAGGTAACCGGAAACCCTCCAGGACTATTCAATAAAGTTAAAACGAACCAAGTATGAATTGCGGGCGTTACGTGGAAGTTTTATCTCCATGGCGAGTGACATATGAAAGCTCAGTTCAGCCCCCTGGTTTATCGACAGTACTGTGACACGTTCAACAAGGTATCGAAAGGTGCGGACTGCCGAACGCTCTTTGCGCCAGTGAGAGCACTAGTTCTTGCTTCCACCACCGTAGTGCAGAAAAATGGTAAAGGAAAAACCGCTCCCAAAGGCACCCAGCCGGCTGCGGGCATTCGCTTTAGTGGTCAATATAGTCGCCCCCCTTTGACCTGTGATTGCGTATCGGCTATTTTTGTGCAAGACATGCCAGATGACATACCAGTATGGTTGTCTTTGCGGTTATCTACTGCAGCAGTGTGAAGCACGGTTTAGGAAAACGCCGAGTGGTTTATTCATACGTGTACGCCATTCTTTGAACCACAATGTATGCCCTTTCTGTGACGCTCCTATAACTGCAGTAGACGTGACACACTTGCTCTGGTCGTGCCCGGGCCTAGAGCAAGCATGCCTTCGTCATCTCAGAGGAACCGGTCACCGTCCCGGTCGCGCTCCGGACTTACAAGGGTGGATAAAAGGACTATTTCACCTCGTTGTTGAACTTTAGGCACGAGTTCAACTTGTTTGTTTATGTGTAATGAGCCTCACGTGTTACTTTTACGTTTGTTATGCCAAATGGCAGTCTTTCGAAAAAAAAAAAAAACCTACTTCTCTTTCTTAAACAGGACCCCACTACCGGCTCATGTCCCGTGTTGTTGTGCGCCACAAGAAGAAGAAAAATTGGGGCACCGTTAAGCTTCGCCTTTAAGAGTTGAACGCGATAGCGATATCCTGTCCCCTAGTGCGTACTTCAATCACTTACTACATACTATGTAATGGGTAGCATATTTTAAACCACGAGCGATTATGCGCGGGAAATGCGGGAAATGTTTTCGAACTTGCTTATGCACCCACTACGTGGTATTAAGAGAATACGCGCAGTAACGTGTGTGCCTTTTGTTATGGGTGGACGGCTTTGAACTACAATGTCGTTATGATATTCACATCTTCTGAAGCCCGATGGCAATGTACGCTTGTACCAAGCAATATTACTGCGATATTACATGTTGTATTGTGACGCCTGTATACAGGACGGGTGTGTTTGTAAAGCATGAAAGTTATTTTAACTGCTATTCGAAGCTGAGGAACTTATATTCACAGTATGTCCAAGCAGACGCGTGGCTGTGTCAAATGTCCGCGTGGCTGTGTGGTTATTGTGAAATGTCCGATCACATTAAGCACCCACTGAATGAGCAACGCAAGGAAAATTCACACCTTTTCTACCTCGCAAGCACGGTCTAAGAAAAATAGTTTAGGTGTGGACACTCCACCCAACGGCACGCCTTTTCGTTTTAGTGCCACGAAACTGAGGCCGGCACATGTACTTAAGCCGAAGATTATCGGAACGCGCTCTCCGTCGCGGCGGGACGAGAGTGTCCACACCTAAATTACTTTTCTTACACAGTGCTCGCAAGCAAGCCTATGGCTGCTCATTTCTAGCAAAAGTGCTTGCACTGACCCGAGCCAACGCTCCGAGCATTCGCTGCCTAGCGACCGTGGTCTACTAAGGGACTTTATGGTCTACCGATGTGCAGCGCTCACGCGGTAGCGTCTTAAAAATCTGCATCTCACGCGTTTCTTCATAGAAAACAAATCCATTAGGCAGCCCGCCCCATTTCTTTCTTTATTAGGGGCGAAGCTCCTAAGGGTGTGGGTCTGTTCCTCCTCTGCAGTTGTCGTAGTAGTAGTAGTAGTAGTAGTTAGGTAGGTAGAAAGCCACGCATAGTGGAATGTACCCACTCCACGTGATAAAGATGACGATGGCACAGTATAGTGGAATGTACCCACTACACGTGATAACGATGAAGTATAAGCGCCTTCCAGTATAGTGGAATGTACCCACTACACGTGATAAAGGTGACGACGCCTGATGACCATGAAGATAAACTCTTGGCCGATCCCCCCTGAGTGAGTAGGTGCCAATCATAGAAGGAGCATCATCATAAGCGCGTTCCAGACCACACATTGTCTTTCTGCCATGAATGAAAACGATCGAGCTTCGCCCACTCATCATCATTCACTTCGTGGATATGGCGTGATTTTTTTTTTTAGCGGCCGTGCCTTGAAACTGCCCCATCGCCCTGGATGACGATGCCACAGTAAAAAAAAAAAGAAAAAAAATGGAGGACACTTTGTAAATTCCAAAATCTGGACACAAACCACAGCGCCGTGGTTTGTGTCCTTTCTTCGTCCCGTCTTTTAGGGCTGTTTTATACTGTTCGGCGAACACCTGCGCCTATTGAGACGGGGTAGATCAGAATGGAACGTGATGCGCGCGTCTCCCTTCTTGCATGATTAGACACGCTGGGCACAGCGACGCTACGCAAGCAAAGCGCAAGCGTTGTAGAGTCTGACGTGAGGCGCGACCGACGTGAACGGCGTCCTTTGGCGCGCCCCGGCGGCCACCTGGCACCATGCCAGGGCACAGAGCGAGGGACGAACGGACTGACGGACGGACGTGAGTATGAGACATTAAAGGCTTTCGCCTTAATAATGTCATCAATCTCAGTGTCGCCATCGTAGCTGCTACTGGTGGCGACGCCTGGCGACAGTTTCACTTGCAATGTCTGGCTTGGTTCATCTCAATGTTGTGTCTTCGTCGCGCTTCTTCGAATGACTAGTCGTGGGCTCGTCAGCGCGATTCGGAGCGACGATCTCATATGCAGTAAGCATAGGCGTGCGCAGGGTTACCGTTCAGGGGGGGCGAAGGTTCGTCGCAGCGCCCCCCTTACCTATTATGTCAATGTATGGGGCAGATTTTCCGCCCCCCCCCCCCCCCTCTTAGGTTCTTAGGCAACTAGGGGGTGGCCGCCCCCTCTGCCCGCCTCGTGCGCACAACTATGGCAGTAAGTACCAACGCGTCTTTAAATAGTAGTGCTTACGCCTGTGGCATTTCAAGTACCGCAAGATTGAATGCCTTTGCCGCCTACTCTCCAAAGGTTGTTGACAAAAGCTTGTAGGTAGGATTACATTGTGCAAATTACGTATCTTGTCCACGCGTCGCGATGGCTGATTAAACATTTGCCTTATACACTCAGAATCTGTGGTGCTCTTTTTTGTTTGGTGATGACATTGGGGATTCGTGCCTGCACGGACGTGTGACTGGGGATGAGACGCACGGAGTGTCGACAGCGTGAGTGTGTGTGTGTACTGAAATACAAATAGACGCAAACCTTCGAGGAAGAAAATTAGAGGCAGAACAGAAAGGGCGTCACTCGCAACTAACTTTATTCTCAGAACATCAGCTACTTTAATAGCCGCAGCAACTATGCGCGCGCACATCACCTCACGTGCTCGTCAAAAAACACTCGATAAGATTGACAAGAAATGACAAAAAAAATTGATTAAACGAAAAAAGATTCGAAGAAATCGAACTCACCACCACGCAGAGCAACAGAAGTGTCACTAACACATATATCTCCCTTCTTTTTAATGTAGTAAGCTTCCATGATTTCACGCGCTAATGTATCATTACTCTTTCCAAGGACGGAAACACTGGAAAACCCGGGCTCACACTTACAGGAACCACAGTGCACCGGCAAATGTGCCGAAAGTTTATTTTTCACGGAAAGTTCATGCTCCCTAATTCTGTCATTTATGCACCGGCCTGTCTGGCCGACGTAAACCCTACCGCAACTCAGCGGGATCTCGTACACCACGCCAACCGAGCAGGCGACATACGGCCTTGCGTGCCTCTTCCCACACGGGGAGGGCCTCGGTGCAGTCGAAATTCGTGGGCACAGGCTCGCCAACTTGCGGGGGCGCCGAGAACACCATAGGTACCTTGTACCTGTTAGCCACATTCTTAAGGTTGTGAGCAACCTTGTGCACATATGGCATAACCATGGGCCTTTGTTCCATCGGCTGCCTGTTTCTTCTTGATCCCTTCAGTTTTTGAAGGAGGGTTTCAGAGACTGCAACAACGACAGAACTAGGGTAGCCAGCTGAACACAGCCGCGTGACCTGATTACTGAAACTTTCCTGCATTCTATGCGGACAAGATTTTACCAGTGCTCCTTCCAGGCACATGGAAGCAACGGCCCTCTTGACAAGTTTAGAATGCGAAGCATCAAAAGGTAGAAGTGCCTTGGCTGAACGCGGACAATATGCCCAACATATGTGCGTCTCCGAGAAAGTGAGACTCAGGTCTAAAAATTGCAACACGCTGCCAACAGGAAGTTCATGCGTGAAAACAAGTCCCTTGGCATTTTGTCTAAAAAGAGCTAAAACCTCATCCACTGAGTTAGTGGTTGTCAAAGAAGGGTTAGCTTTAAAAACGACTAAAAAGTCATCTACATACCTAAAAATCTTCAGCTTCGCATCGTCAATAACCTGAGCCACTTCTCTGTCAAAATCCGCTAAAAATATGTTACATAGGACAGGCGCCACGCATGAACCTATGCAGATCCCTTTTCTCTGAATATAAAACTGATTATCGTGACACACGAACGTCGAGCATAGATAAAACTCGAGCAACGTCATAAAGTTGTCAAGGGAAATGCCAGTAGCGCTCTGAAAGGCAAGAACACCATTCTGCTCAATGCAGTTTCTAACCACTAAAAACAACTCTGCGTGGGGAACCGAATAAAACAAATCTTCAACGTCAATAGAAAATGCATTGCCACCATCGTTTAAGCCTATTAAGAACTGCGTAACATCATTTGACTTCTTAACAACAAAAGGATCATCTACAACAAGCGCATTCAGATGCTTCAGTAAAAACTTGCTAACATTCTGTTGCCACGATTCCCGTTCGCTAACAATACACCTGAATGGCATGTCGACCTTATGAGTTTTTACACTGAAAAACACAGACAGCGCGGCTCGCTTTGAGGAACTGATTGCTTTTGAGAGTTTTTGAAGCCCCAGATCGTTGCACAGCAAAATCGCCTTAGCCTTTACCTTGTTCAGCTGTGTCTTCGCTTGGGCAAAGTTCTTGTCTAAAGCTTGCGCAGCTTTTTCACCAAAGGCTTCGGCCGACAAAACGACAAAGCCACCCTCCTTGTCGGACTGCAAAAGTTGGAGGTTATTTTTCCTGAAGTATGAAACCACTTGCCCAGTCGCATCCTTGGGAAGAAGATGTGTACGCTGTACGGTCTTCAGCAGGCAGTCAACACCCTCCAAAAGGCATCTTTCGCGGTCGTCACCATCCGCACAGTTGGCTACACGCCGATTCAAGGCCAGCAACTCGTGGACCCGGAGACTTGGTGGTACGGAAAACTTCGGACCTTTCCTGAGAGTCTTAGAAATTCCCTCGGGAAGGTCTACGTTTCCTAAGACGTGTAGCTGGGTAGGTTGAGCAGGTTCCTTCTTGGCACCCTTGGGGAGATGATTCAGCGTACATCGCCACCAAAACTCAGTCGTCTGCGCTATGGCTTGCTGACAAACCTTTAGCCTACGGTGAGCAAACCACCCGGTGTCCAACTCGAAGCACTTGAGACGCAAGCAGTCCTGAAGAAAGCGAATCTGTCGCCACAGCTCCGATTTCCAAATCCGGCAAATCCTCCTCGAATGACTCAGTGATGGCTTGACAGACCCAAACAAAGCTTGCACTTCAAGAGGCACCAACCCATTGTTGATGCAAAACGCCAAGTATCTTGCGCGGCACGTAGAAGAGGCAATATGCGCGACTAGCAGCAACGGCTCCGTAGTAGAAAGAGGAGAACAGAAGGCAGGGCCCACTATAGAAGAAATGTAACTTAATAAAACTTTTTGTTGGGCTAGTTGGTACATGCTTACTGAAATACAAATAGACGCAAACCTTCGAGGAAGAAAATTAGAGGCAGAACAGAAAGGGCGTCACTCGCAACTAACTTTATTCTCAGAACATCAGCTACTTTAATAGCCGCAGCAACTATGCGCGCGCACATCACCTCACGTGCTCGTCAAAAAACACTCGATAAGATTGACAAGAAATGACAAAAAAAATTGATTAAACGAAAAAAGATTCGAAGAAATCGAACTCACCACCACGCAGAGCAACAGAAGTGTCACTAACACATATATCTCCCTTCTTTTTAATGTAGTAAGCTTCCATGATTTCACGCGCTAATGTATCATTACTCTTTCCAAGGACGGAAACACTGGAAAACCCGGGCTCACACTTACAGGAACCACAGTGCACCGGCAAATGTGCCGAAAGTTTATTTTTCACGGAAAGTTCATGCTCCCTAATTCTGTCATTTATGCACCGGCCTGTCTGGCCGACGTAAACCCTACCGCAACTCAGCGGGATCTCGTACACCACGCCAACCGAGCAGGCGACATACGGCCTTGCGTGCCTCTTCCCACACGGGGAGGGCCTCGGTGCAGTCGAAATTCGTGGGCACAGGCTCGCCAACTTGCGGGGCGCCGAGAACACCATAGGTACCTTGTACCTGTTAGCCACATTCTTAAGGTTGTGAGCAACCTTGTGCACATATGGCATAACCATGGGCCTTTGTTCCATCGGCTGCCTGTTTCTTCTTGATCCCTTCAGTTTTTGAAGGAGGGTTTCAGAGACTGCAACAACGACAGAACTAGGGTAGCCAGCTGAACACAGCCGCGTGACCTGATTACTGAAACTTTCCTGCATTCTATGCGGACAAGATTTTACCAGTGCTCCTTCCAGGCACATGGAAGCAACGGCCCTCTTGACAAGTTTAGAATGCGAAGCATCAAAAGGTAGAAGTGCCTTGGCTGAACGCGGACAATATGCCCAACATATGTGCGTCTCCGAGAAAGTGAGACTCAGGTCTAAAAATTGCAACACGCTGCCAACAGGAAGTTCATGCGTGAAAACAAGTCCCTTGGCATTTTGTCTAAAAAGAGCTAAAACCTCATCCACTGAGTTAGTGGTTGTCAAAGAAGGGTTAGCTTTAAAAACGACTAAAAAGTCATCTACATACCTAAAAAATCTTCAGCTTCGCATCGTCAATAACCTGAGCCACTTCTCTGTCAAAATCCGCTAAAAATATGTCCTTGGAAGTCCGTCCTTGGAAAGAGTAATGATACATTAGCGCGTGAAATCATGGAAGCTTACTACATTAAAAAGAAGGGAGATATATGTGTTAGTGACACTTCTGTTGCTCTGCGTGGTGGTGAGTTCGATTTCTTCGAATCTTTTTTCGTTTAATCAATTTTTTTTTGTCATTTCTTGTCAATCTTATCGAGTGTTTTTTGACGAGCACGTGAGGTGATGTGCGCGCGCATAGTTGCTGCGGCTATTAAAGTAGCTGATGTTCTGAGAATAAAGTTAGTTGCGAGTGACGCCCTTTCTGTTCTGCCTCTAATTTTCTTCCTCGAAGGTTTGCGTCTATTTGTATTTCAGTAAGCATGTACCAACTAGCCCAACAAAAAGTTTTATTAAGTGTGTGTGTGTGCTTGTGTGTGTGTGTGTGTGTTTGTGTGTGTGTGTGTGTGTGCGTGTGTGTGTGTGTATGTGTGTGTGTGTGTGTTTGTGTGTTTGTGTGTGTGTGTGTGTGTGTGTCTGTGTGTTTGTGTGTGTGTTTGTGTGTGTGTGTGCGTGTGTGTGTGTGTGTGTGTGTGTATGCGCGCGCGTTGAGCCGTCATCAACCACCATATTTCAGTGCGGACGTATTTCATCTTCACGATGATATTTGCGTCTAATGCATCGTCGGTTGCTGTTAGCCACCATGCTAGGTGCATTACAGCAGAGCTATTGTCGTAGGTAGAAAATCACCATCATCACGAAGCGCATACGTCATCTTCGTCCCTTCTTCATGGCCTTCTTCTTCCTCCTCGTCTGCTTCGCTACAAGAAGACATGCACCGATGTTTCCGGTGAATGATGCATAACATCAGGGGTGAGAGAACGACTACCCAGAGATACAGTCTAACTCGCGTACCCACGATCTGAAGGCGATCATCCTAACCACTCGTCTGTCCAGGCACGCTGGCAGAGCAGAGCATAACCTTGTAGAGTATAGTACAGCAAGGTCATGGGAAAGGAAAGGGAGGGTGAGCAGCAGATATGGGAATGAAACGAAAGGAGAAAGGAGGATGAGAGAACGAGCGTAGAGAAAGACATAGGGAAACAAAGAAATTGACAGAAGGAAAGGGAAGAAACAGAGAAAACTTAGAAGGCGACAGGCCGACTGCAGAGAGAAAGAAGGGACAGAGAGAAAGAAATCAGAAAGGGAAGAATCGGAGAAAAAAGATAGAAAGTGAGAGACCGACTACACAGAGAGGAAGATAGAGAAAGAAATACATAGAAAGAGAGAGAAAAAAAAGATAGAAAGTAAGCAAGAAAGAGAAAAGGACAGGAAGACACAGAAAAAATAGACCGACATAGAAATAGTTTGAAAGTAGCACAGAAGAGAAAAAAGAGAGAAGGCGAGAGACGGTGAACACAAAGAGAGACGTATAGAGAAACAATGACATAGAAAGAAACAGACAGAGAAAAAAAGTGAAGAAAGGGAAGAAAGAAACAAAGAAAGAAATAAATAAACAGAAGAGAAAAAAAGTGAAGAAAGGGAAGAAAGAAAGAAAGAAATAAACAGAGAGAAAAAAAAGAGAAAGCGACAGAAACAAAAAAGAAGATAGAAAATAACAAGAGAGAAAACTTGGAAGTAAGCAAGTGAAAGGTAGAAGGAAAGGGAGGTTAGCCAGAGAGAAAGCATAGCTATGTATGGTACAGTATAGCAAGTATAGTTTGCCATGTGGCGTAGAAAAACTATCATCTTCATGAACCAGCCTTGCTCTCACAGCTATCTCCTTCAACTTTGTCCTCTTCTTCCTCTTGTTCTTCGCTCCCCGAACACCTGCGCTGATTTGTCCACCATGGGCTGCAATAAGAACGATAGGTGAGAGATACTATGTTTGACACGTCAGCACTATAAATCCTGGTGGCCGCATGTGGTGGATCAGTGTGGCGAGTAGTGCGTTTGCCTAATATCTGTGGCACGCACGCGCAAGGTGTCTTACAGCAGATCTGTTACGGTCGAGGTGTGCGCGGCGTCGTACATAAAAATTATTAATCATGAATCGGTATGCGCTCAATGACCGCCCAAGCATTCTACTGATGATAAATAAGGGAAGCTGGAACGTGTCCAGCAGCCGTGCTGCGACCCAGGCTTGCGCGATTAGTGCAAGCAGCGCTGGTGGTGGTGTTTGTGATGCTACAACAGGCGGGGTTAGCCTGGCCTAAATGGCCGGCAATTGTTCCACCTGAGCATCTCCTGAATCATAGGGGTCCGTCACCGAATGTCACACAGCCAAGCAGCGCTGATTTTTGTCATGTTTGCTTCACTTCAATATTAAACCGAGTCATTTAATTTTTTTTTCTGTGGAGGCTCACTCGTGCCAGTATAACGGGTGCTTAGCAGGCGCTTGATCGCAGAAATTTTGGCAGGAGAATGGCCCGGCTGCGTCCCTTTCTAATATAAAAACACTGCCATTGTTTCATTCTCTTCTGCACACGGGGCCCGAATACGAATGGCGCGCTCTCAACGCCATCAAAACTTGCGTGCACGTGGCCTTAATTTCACTTCAGAGTAGCTACTAGCATTTTTAATTATGGGATGAATGCCACAATTACTTCAGTATTCGGTGTGGTAATTTGTGACCAGCTTTCAAGTAATACTAAGGCCTCAAAGGTAAATCTTTCATGAACGAATGTAACGAATCTCAAAATAATGATAACTCGTTGAGAACGCATTCGCTTCGGTGACATTGGAGTTTAATGCAAAAAAATCCTGAATCCTCTGACCAGTAAACTTTCAATAGTCCCGTTAAATGTTGAACTGCGTGCGTCTTAGAAGTTCAATAATTAAAAAAACACCCTCAATGTCAATAGAAACGCTACTACATTTTCCTTCGAAAAATACGTAGATGTGACTCTCGGAATAAGTTTCTTAACAACATAAATATCGAGAGAGTTTCTTGGAATTACATCCCAACAACTTAAATATCGAGACAAAGTTGTTTAAATGCAGAGGTTAAGGCCGATATGTCTAATGTCCCCTCTATATGAAATAAATGTCACTTTTGATTGTCATTAGAAATAAACGTGCGAACGAGGTGCGAGCGGGACGTGGTATGAAATGGCACTTGGTATCTTGATTTCTTAGCCTGTTTATAATGTGTCGTGTTTAAGACGTCAACCACAGACCGCGTGACGTCCTTGTGAATTGATGCTGTTTTTTTGGTGCAATAACTGTAGAAAGAATTACCACCATAAATATTCATCTACAATTTAATAGTTTTGCTCTTTTCATTGGTCTAAGAGACATGTGGTTCCTTTTCTCCACCCTTCTTAGTGAACTGAGCAGAGAATTTGAGTATATTTGGCAAAACAAAGCATCACCTCCCACTTATTATGGCGGGAAAGTTAATAGTGTGCATATTTATAGTTGCTTTTATAAGAAATTACGTTGGGTGTTCCAAACTCTTGACGGCTCCAAGTGCTTTTCAACTACTGAGCTGGTTGGCCTGGCATGCGTGATAACAGCACGGAGATTCAATCACATCAAATATGGTGGACAGAATAGTTTCTATAAAAAAAGGGGGCTTAGTTAAGTGAACGTAGAATAATATTGGGTTTAAAGTGTGACGTCTCTGCTATGGGTTAAATACATAAATGACACGAGAAATTTTTACAAGGTGCCATTTGATATTCGGTAGAAGGAATGCCATGTTGAGTCTTATCCGTGCAGAATTTTTTAAGACGACAGTGTTTCTTGGGATACTTGAACGCAGAAATTATGGTCTGTCTTTCTGTTTGTCTGTCTGTCTGTCCGTCACACGATTCAGCCGCCCGGCCAAATTTTAAGCACTTTTTTAACGCCTAGCCATCTTGAACTGGTAGTTGCGTTCGTACTTGTGAACATTGTCGATCAAAAACAAGTATTACGCATATCTGAGGCGCAACATCAATACGTTAGTATTATATGGCTGTGTTCCTTTACTAGAAAATACATAGATACGTAATTCTAAAGACCCTAGTGTTTCTTAGGCTGCGCTGAAAATGTGACGCTATGCACGGAAAAACCCTCTGCCGACGATATGATGCTGCCACCTGGCAGTGGCCCTGGGTTGTGCCCAAGCTCATCTTTCCCTACGCCACTGCCACATGACATCCGTATCTCACGCGGCGCTTCCTCTATTTTATCAATGCCAACCAGACGCGGCCGATTCAACATAGAGGAGGCGCTGTCTGAGGCAAGGCGAAACATAGTAGTACAGCCGGCAGAAGACTATCGTCTTTCGCCGACATTTGCAGCGAAGCACGCAGATAGGGTGGCCATTTTTTTCTTATCTACTTAGGAGGATCACGAACTTTCAGTGAACCTTTGTACTTGTCTTGTTTTCTGTGCACTAAATTGAGAATGCTTGTGGTAAGCATTCCTGCGTTCTCGACATCTGCATGGCACTTACATTACAGTGGTTTATGTGATATGCAGAGTATGGGCAATGAACAGGTGAGAGAGAGACATAAACTTTATTGTGTGACCAGGTTTGAGCCCAATGGTGGGTGGCGTGCTCTGTCTAGGTAGCCATGGCTAACTGCAGCTACCCGAGCCCCTGTCCACCAACCACAGTTGGTTTTCATATTCATGTATCAGCAGCCGAGCCTCCCACTGGTCTTCTGGTTGTTGCTTCTGTGGTTCTGCGCCATTCGGCCCGTAAGAGCTTGGCGGTGGTGATCTTGGTGGAACGTGCGAGTGATTCTTGTGCAACAGCGCCATGTGCCTAAGAGTGTTAGGCACCTTCCGCAGGCAGAACTTGCAGTCCCGACCGTAGGTCCCCGGAGACATGGCGTGCAGCAGCGTTTCATGCAGGTAGGCTCCAGCCTGCAGTCTTCTCCATGTCACCGTTTCTTCCCTATCGAACCTCTTATGTGCTGATGAATACCGTCTTCTTTGATTCCTGTAGTGCACCAGAATGTCATGGTACTTCTTTTGGTATGCACTCAAAATTTCCGGGAAAGCCTCCGGTTCGTGTTCCCTGCGCGTCAGAGATGGCTCTCTGTGAGCCGCTTCGTTCCTTGGGAACAAGTGTCCCGATGTCCAGATAATGGTTGCTTCTCCTACCTTTGCATTTCTTAAGATTTCAATTGACGCCTTTCCGATCCGTTCATTCAGATACTTTCTGCATGCTTCGTGTGAGTCTGTGACCACGTAAACCAAGACTTTTTTTATGTTGCTATAACAAGGGCTATGCCCAGCTCTTCCGCTGTTCTCGTGTCTTTCGCTTGAGTAGACATGAGGTTGAATTCTGAATTCATCTCGTCAACTACGCTGACCGGAAATCGGTCGTTTGTTTCGTATGCCACCGCGTCCGTGTACCGCACGCTTTCTTCTTTGGTGTTGATGCGTGCTAGTACTTGCTTGAGCGCTCGTATTTTCACTTGTCTTCATCGCTTGAATGCTTGTTTCTCGGTATTTTACACACGTGTATCTTGTCCCTGATCTCGTGCGGGAGGCTGGTGCACGTCATCCTCGATTTGGTAGCCCAGATCTCGGAAAAGGGCCTTTCCCGTATTTGTCTGCCAGCCGGTTGACTTAGTGTGCCAGTACGAGTTATTCCCATGTGTTATGTAATCTCATGTTAGGTAGTTTCGCTGTGAACGTCGAAAGTGACAGTTCGATGGCAATTGCGTAGGATTTTTTGATGGCAATGTTGACCTTATCCAACTGGCTGTTTCTCATGCCTACGTTCCTTTCGGGATAATACTCGTGATAACATTTTTATTATTTTGGTGCAGTCTTCTTCTTTAAGTCCCTTCCTCTTGGTCGCCGCACTTTTGATCACGTGGGTGACGTGTGGTGCTGTTTTTTGAATTTTTTTCAAGCTCTCTGCCACTGGCGCCATTCTTTTGCATCAGGAGTCCGAAGACGCGAAGCGAGGTAAGCTATGGAATCATGATGCCGCCTACCTTGACTTCCGGATCTGGCATCTTTAGTAGTTGCTGGCATATTCTGCATTTCATTAATACCAGGGGCTACGACATTTGTGGTGCGCACATCAATCCTCGTTCTGCTAGGTAATTTGCCGTTGTTTCAATGAGTAGGTGGTGCGCTGCAAATACCTTGGCTATAATTATGGCCTTCGAGCGTAACTGTCTACGGTAGCGGCCAGGATCATTATACTCGTAAGTGACTTTTAGAGAGGCTAATTAACCGCCTACCGGGAAAGTTACTATGGCTTAATGTCGATTGAATGAAGTCTAGCAAATCTGTAAATAGTGAGGAGGTGCAGATTTAGCGCACATTAGGGTGCATGTGGGTTATTCCATGACTTCTAAAAATGTTCTAACGCTTGTGCCCGCATTTCATCACGTGTAAAAAATGTTACTGCCTGCCCTCGAAAAAAAATTTCGGCTGCTATTCGCCTGTACTTGAACGTGGCAGCCCAGTATCGTACCACAGATTCAAGAAATGTTTTTCTTGAATCTCTAAGAAAAACATTTCTTAAATACAATAGAATCACAAGATAACTAGCTAAATGCGAAGCTTCTGACGCATGCAACCTGTAAATGTTTTGACCATTCAAAAGTCTACTGTAACCTTCTTTTACAGTGAAGCTGTTATGAATATGAAATCACAACAGCGGCCGTTTTTGGTGCCGCAGTTGTCCACCGCCGGTGTCCGTAGCTGCTATAGCGCGAAATAATGAAAAAAAACTAAATAAGAAAAAAGGTCACAGTTTCGCCACAAGGCGAAGCAATGAATGCGATAGCAACAAATTGGAATGCCAAGCAACGAATCGCAAGCAGGTCGAAACGTGCAGCGCGCTGCTCACGCACGCATGACGCACGAAAACAACAGCACAGGACGAGAGAGGACTAACAACGTTCACAGCTCGACACTTAACGCGCTGCTCAAACAAAAACGACGCACGAAATGTATTCGCAGGTACAGACGAGCGCGAACTAACAAGTGTTACAGTTGTTACTTTGCTGTGTTTGAAAAGCGTGTTCTTTTCACAAACGGGGGGACTGCCGCGAGCGATGTGACCTTCGTGCGCTCGGTAACTACAACGTAATCGTTCC
>JALIZH010026099.1:0-26672 GCA_030522465.1 Rhipicephalus appendiculatus
TGCCGCAAGCGAGCAACGCAGAAGATGCAACCAGGTATGATGTGTTCGGGTGCGATGAAAAATGTTATGTGGAATGCTTTGGAAATTTAAGTAATTCTTGTGAGAATAAATTTTCGCTGACTAATTAGGTGTTCACAAAGTTTTATTGGTGGCAGTATGCGCTCGGACACAAACCCATAAGTAAGCTATTATTGTTTAGACTCGAAGAACTCTAATGCTAGACTAGATAGTAAGAAACGGTTCTCGTCATTTCGAGACATTACTCATTGTATTTTTCTTCGGATTTTTAAATCATGTGATATTTTAAAAAATTAATCACCCCGAGGTAATGAACAGAGTGAAGCCTGGTTTAAAATTTTATCACTACCATTGTTTGTGAGTTAATAATACTTTCTCCTAATATTTTAGAGGTATTCAATATGGCTGAAAGCTGAGCGAGCTGGCGATTGACAAACGTTCGATGTAGGTGAAGTAGAGCAGTTTGATCAGGACAAGAGGGACAGGAACTTACACGAAAAGACGTGTCGTGTTCCTTTTTGCCTCTTTGTCAAAGTGCGCTGCTTCAATTATACGTGAGATAATTGGGGATATTCAACGTGTTGATACGGAATATGCAAGAAGTAGCTCTGTCAACCAATGTGGTGGTCACCTCTACGCCTGCTCTAGTCGATATCTTTGGTAATGCAATAGGGATTGGTATTCTTTTCAGAGCCTAGTGGGAAACAGCTGGCAGGATGCCTAATTCCACCGAAAATTTTGGGCTGCGAAGCAACACAGCCAGCCTGGATGTTCGACCCTAGAACTAGAACCTGCAAAATGTTCCTCAGTGGAGCATGTGGTAGAGGAATGAACCATTTCAACAGCGAAGTAGAGTGCAGGCGAACATGTTTGCGTAAGTAAAAATATTCGATTCCCCAATAGTTTAGCCTTGACCACAACTTAGCAATATTCAAAAACATTTATCTGCAACCTCGCTCATGAAGTCACCCAGTCAGACTCACTCAGACTCACATCGAGCCGTGAGCCTGAGTAAGCTGGTTGAGAAACATTTCAGGCAGTCTGAGTCCGAGTGAGTCCGGTTGAAGAAAATTTTTAGCTTAAGAGAACCCTAAGCCCAAAATGTCTTTCTTGTGAGACTCTAAGTCAGCTCCACTGTTTTTACTCACTCATGTTCACAAAAGATTTCGTAATTAGCAGCCAAGGTTTTACGAGAGTTCTGGTGGTCAAATACTTTGAAGAAGAAATATTGGGGTGAAAAACAAGCCCAGACTTATCGGGATGCGTTATTCGAAGGTCGCAGGTTCAGTCCCTACCCACGCCAAGTTATCTTTTCGTGCACTTTTCTTTCTTACCATTTACATTACATTTACTACTAATAAGATCCCCTATACTTTCCTTGGCATTATTGTCTGTTAGTTCTCATTATTATTGTGTCTAACAAAGAAAAATGACACTGAAATTTCAACTTCTTTCCTTCACTGCTAACATCACTGTCGCATGTGTTCTACTTACAGAACTACCAAATGCAATACCTGTCTGCAGTGCGAAACCAACATCAGCATATTGTTTAGGCTATGGGACGTACTGGTACTTTGACGTAACTAAAAACGACTGCTTTCGCTTCGAAGGAGGCTGGTGTGGTAAAAATGCTAACGGATTCATGTCTTACAGCATCTGCCGGGACGTTTGCAGCTGTAAGTGTGGACTTTCTTATTGGTTCTTAAACTAAACAAAATTTTTGTTGCATCAGAACTGTCAATTGGGCAAGTTGGTGTATTTCCATCTTGAAGTGCTGTATGTTTGCTTGTTTGTTTTTCCTTCTGTTTTATGGCACGTACCCACTCGGGAGATGTGCCTAAGAATGCGTAGTTGAGACTTAAAAGGTTAGTCACAGAATGTTAAATAGTTTAGTGTGTCCTTTCTTTATCGTCCTCGTTTGTGTCGCGCTTTTATTCGTTCAAGATAAAAAAAAATGCCGGTTCCTTACATTCCCTATATAGATAACAAGCTTATCTAGCCGATTAAGAAGTTCAGATGCAGCTTTTCCAGTGGGGCAAGTACTTTAGATGGATAGACGGCAATTTGAACAGCGGAGTTGTTGAAGTTTCGCAAACCCCTGGTTCGCCTCGACAAGAAAACATCAACGTGCGCTGTCTTTGTCCTCTTCTGCATTGTTCTCCGAACACGTGCACCCGACACGTGCTCTCCCGCGGCGCCAATTTGCCCGGCTTGGGATGCAATAACTCGGATAGGTGAGGGAACGAGCACGGAGAGCCAGAAAGAAAGGGAAGAAAGAGAAAAATGGATACAAAGACATGGGAGCAATAATATAGAGAGAAAGGGAGATAGAAAAAGACATACACAGAAAAAAGAGATAAAGAAACAGAGAGCAAGACAGCAAAAAAAAAGAAAGACCAAAATAGAGAAAAATAAAAAAAGAGAGAGAAAGACATACAAAGAAAGAGGAAGCGAGAAATAGGGTGAGAGAGAGAAAGAAAGCGACCAAAGAGGAAAAGATAGAAAGAGCGAGATAAAGATAGATAGACACAGAAACGAATAGATAGAAAGAGAAAAGAAGGATTAGAAAAACAGACAAAAAAAGATATAGAAAAAACACAGAGAACGACAGAAAGAGGAAAATAGAGGAAGAACGAAGGCTGACCAGCTCCACTGTTGGTACCAACCACGCACCGCTTTTGCAAGCCGCCCTTTTTTTTTAATGATATCCCCGGTTGGCATCAGCATGTCCGGCGTCTAGGTTGGCATCATTGTGCTTGCAACCTAAAAGAACACGAGCGATCAGTAAGTCGATGTGACAAGGAATACCCTTGATTACTTTCATAGGTGGATTGTTTCTTTGTTTTTGCCCACCATAGGAAGACATTCGAAGAATCAAGAAACTGCCCAAAGGTTCGAAGACCACGCCCACGCGTCTCTTACTACCAATAAAAAAAAGTCAGTTTTGCCACAAAGGCGAAGCAATGAATGCGATAGCGACAAATTGGAATGTCGCGCAAAGAACAGCAAGCAGATCGAAACGTGCAACGCGCTGCACGTTTCGACCTGCGAAAGGAACACACGCAGGAACACGAAAGGAACACACACAGGACGAACGCGAACTAAGAACGTCCACAGCTTGAATCCAAACGCGCTGCTCAAACGCAAAAGATGACGCACCAAACCAACGCACAGGTATGCACAGGACAAGCGTGAACTAATAAGTGGCCCAGTTGTTACTTCACTGAGTTTGAACAGCTTCCTCCTTTCGCAAACGGGCCTGCTGCAGCGAGCGAAGTGACCTTCGTGCGCTCTGTAACTTCCACACCATGTTCAGCACAAGCTTTGTCGTGAAAGCAACAAGCGTACAAATCGCCCCCCATCACGAGATAAGCGCGCGCGCACTGACGAAGGGCAAGTTGTAGACCTCTAAAGCACGCCCTTCGCACCATCTCGCTGGTAATGCCAAGAACACGCTGAAATGCTCCCGAGATCAGCGCAGAATCAGTGGTAGATAGATAGATAGTAACATTTAGTCGGGTCCAGAAGAATCTTCACCCCGTTTTATAGGGGCAAGACTGCGGGCCGCTCCCGCGTTGGACAGGAAGGCCAAGCCTCACCGCCGCATCGTGGGCCTTCTGGACAGCCCGGAGTTGGTCAAACCATGGTGTATAAGAATAGCTCACCGTTTTTGCGCTGGAGATCGTACACTTTCGTGGCCGAGCTGTCTAACGCCGCACGCTACGGAGCGGGTGCTCACCCGTTCTAATCTGCGCTTCGGAAAACATTTATCTTTGTGGCTTTTATATACATATATACATACATATATGGGATATGACGGGGACAGCAACGTCGACGCCTACGGAAAAAACCCGCAGAGTGTGTTCATATAATTGCTATCGCAATAAAAGAATACATTAAATTTTAACATCATCTTGTGCAGGGTGCTATCAAGCCCATAATGTAAGTATCAGTTTTCCGAGATAGGCTAGCATTTATATTGGTGGTGGTAAACTTTGACCTGAATATATAACCAAGTGTATGCGTAGGTTACACAACCACTTTGTGTTAATACATTTTTCACAGCGATGGCGTACACGTATATGGCTAGGTTATGGAGGATCGCATCCGTAGCAAAAAGACGCGTGCAGACAGAATCACACTTGTCTAGAGCGTTCAGCCGGCCGCTTTTGCTCCCTGTTTTCTGCATAAATAAGCAAAGACCGACGCCTTTATAATACCGAACATAGTCATACTGCACGCTCGGTTCTTGTGCTATAATTCAAGCATGAAGAGAAGCTTCAAGGTAACCAGAGGTAGCAGCTGCAGAAAACAACAGCGTCCGCAGCCACGCACTCCCCCGCTCTAGACAAGTGTGACTCCGTGTGTACAAGAGCAATTTTTGGCGCCCCTCGCCCCATCGCCACCGCCGGTGTCCCTTTCACATGGGTCGCGATACTCGGTGGCGGCACCTCCAACCGATCGTTGTGCCCCTTCGTCACGTGACGTGCATTTCGCGCTAGCGCTGTTATCAGCACTTGCCCTTTAAATTTGCTTTGGGACACAGGTCCCTGTGTCCCTGTGTTTTTTATCGCTATTCAAATATGCATTCCTACCAAGTAGCTCGACTTTCCGTGCTATTGGGACGGACGTTTGTCGTACGCTCGGCAGAAGAGGAGCGGGAATGGAAGAAGTGCCAACGCACAGAGCTAATAATGGTCTTTGAGTCTCTGAGTCTTTATTTCCGACATGTATAAACAAATACATGGCTGAGAAGAAGGGGGAAAAAAGCCGCTCAGTTACGGCTTGACGAAGCTCCCAAAACCACGATATGATTATGAGAGAAGCCGTAGAGGAGGGCTCCGGAAATTTCGGCCACTTGGGGGTTTTTTAACGTGCACCGAAATTTAAGTACACGGGCCTCAAGCAATTCGTCTACATAGAAATGTGGCTGCCGCGGCCGGGATTCGATCCCGCGACCTTCGGGATAGCCGTCTAGAACCACAACCACTAGAGCACCGTGGCTGCTAAAGAGCGCAGAAGCGCGAATGGGCGCGATAAGTACGTGAAGCCGCTGCCGCAGAACGTGCAGCCGCTGCCACTGGTTTGCATCTTCACAGAAATGCGAGAGCTCTGAATTTTTTTTTCTGTTTTCTGCTGCGTAACTATTTGCATTTATCCACTTGTCACGAAAATATGTATTTGTTGCGGTTACTTCAAGGAATAGTTCAGAATGAGCAGGCGTGATTACAGTGGACTCCTCGTTATCAGAACGACGTGGCAATCACGTTTCTTCGTTGCTGTTGACATCATGCTCTAACACTTGAAATATTTCATTCTCTGTACTACAGATTCAGCAAGGTACTTGCCTCCAGCGAAACAAGGCAAGCCACCTCAGCGCCCTTTTCCAGCAAAACCAGGCAATCCACCTAAACGCCCTCTTCCACCTAAACAAGACAACCTACCTCAGCCCTTGCCTCCAACGAATCCAAACAGTCTGCCTATGAAGCCAATGCAGCAGATCAGCAGACCCAAATAAAACGTACTTTTCCAGGTCATGCTTCCAGACAGCTCGGGAACAGGTTCTCAAACAGAAATATATGAATTATTCCTAAGCTTCTCCAGAACCGTTATTTGCATTTGTTACGTCTTAGAGCATCATCCCGAAAATATTCGCTGTGTCAACTTTTTATTACAGCTTCTGCACTAGAGCATGCCTTCCGAATTGTCAAGTTGGACTGAACTCATCGCAATCACTGCGGCGCGATTAAACTGCCGAACATGTTCTTTGTCTATGTCCTCGATCAGCCAGGATATGGTGTCGCCAGCTTAGAATGCCTAACTGAGCTGTCATCGCACCGGAAGTCTATCAAAAATTTATTGAATTTCCTACGTGGTTTTACGTAGTATTATAGTATATCCATTGAATATATTATAATACTTTTGTTCCTCATACTATATTTTTGTTTATTTGAATGCTTACTTTTGCCTCCGCTTTTCTTTCCGTCTTTATTTGCCCTTGCCCCAGTGCGGGGTAACAAACCTAATGTTTGAATTCCAGTTAACATATCTCCCTTTTCCTCCTTCCTATCTCGCTTTCTTGATGTTAGAATGAGCTGTCATATAGCTGTGACTGACAGAAAAACGAAACACAGAAATATTTACGGCTAACTGAGACGATATTGAAAGAACATTTCGTTTCATCGAAATCCTGCAGCGACGGCCGGGATTCATTCTAGTAAGGTCAGCCGTTAAGTACCATAACCACAAGACCACCTTGGCGGGTGGCAGATAATTAGGGCTCCGTGTTTTCGGATAAATCCGAAAAAAATCCGATAAATAATCTCCAGTAAACTTTCTAAGAATTTAGGATTTATCCAATAAACTCCGATTTTAACGGCCTCTCTAAATATTTTCACGCGTAGTAAGCGTGAAACGCGCCCCTCAGTGTCGTACAATTCGTATTGAGCACCACGAGACTGTAAGTACGCCTTCTTTTGCCCCTCCCAAGCGTTACGTGGGTCGAGCGAACCCACATTCACTTTCATTTACGCGTCAGGCTATCTATGCAGAGTAGTGACTGATTGAAGCACGCACATTTATGGCTAAGTAATGCGCATCTTACTCTCATCTGCCCACCTAATTTTATGTCTCCACCTCACGCACTTGCCTACTGAAATTAGGTTGGCCGATGAGATTAAGAAGTTTGCAGGTATAACGTGGCAGCAGAAAGCACAGGACCGGGTTGATTGGAGGAACATGGGAGAGGCCTTTGCCTTGCAGTGCGCGTAGTCAGGCTGATTAGGATGATCAATGCACATACTTCTGCTTCCAGCGTTCACCGTTCGGTTGCCGCCGGTCTCCGCATCTCGAGCTCGTTAGCTTTATTCGCAGTCGCGTCGTGGTTCACGTTCACTGATATCGAAACCCATGGTAGCGACCACATTCCAACTTGTGTGAGAATTGATGGCCTAGAGGCTTCGTCCTCACAGGTCTCACGGTATATTTATATGGTATTTTACAAAGATCGAGTGGAGGACACGGAAAAATTATTGCTCGTGTGGATTAGAAGAAGTAATTGCAGAAGCAATGCAAGGGGAAATTAAGTATTTCCCCTTATATTAACCGCCGGCTTCATGGCCAATCCCCCCTTAGTGGGTAGGCGCCAGGTCACTAGGAACAAGCAAGCGAGCAAGATTGTACGCGAAGTTTCACACATTCACCGAAGCGTACGGAGGGCGACATTGAATTAGAAAGGCTGCTGGCGTTACGTCGACGTACTAAAAAAAAGGTACAGGCGTACGAAGTCGATTCTTGGCCATGTAGTAACAAAGCCTATGCAGAAAAAAATACAGCGAAGAATAGACAAGCTGCAGGATCAAAGATGGAAAAGCTTTTACGAGTCATTAGACCCACGCAAGCCACTCTCTCGTGTATGGAGAACTGTACAGGGTCTTCGCTCATGCGCCCAGCAATGTCATCCCGTCAAGGCCCATTGCACTCTGTCAAAACCGCCGTGATATCGACGTTTCAGAGGATTTTTGTATGAACATCACCGGCTGGACAGTCCTATTCACCGATATGCCTTTAATGTATATCCCCGGTCCACGAGATATAAGTATGGATGCTCCATTCTCTATGGAAGAGCTAGAAGCAGCCACGACACTCTGTGGGCGTTCCTCTTCACTAGGGACCGATGGAATAACGTACGGGGCTCTGCGTCACCTTGGCGAAGCTGCTATACAACTGTTAAACTTGTTCAATCGCTCATAGGAAGATGACGTCGTACATCGCGAATGGAAACGCAGCCGTTCGGTGCCACTGCTAAAAGGAGGAAAGGACCTCTGCGTGTTCGCGACGTTTGTTGGAAATAAAGCTTACCCACAATGCAACCCATCGACAACATTCTACAGAAAGGCAATGGCCTTACAATGCTTGAAGCAGGTGCGTTCGCAGCTCTGAAGAAACATCGTCGATTGTTCAGGTGAGGTCCGCGTGGAAACACAATCGCCCCAAAGGGCTTCGCTTTATTCCTTAGCGGACGTCCCCGCTCCATTGGAAAGAAAACACCTGTAATAGCATGGTGAGGAAATGCTTATAGCTGTAGGCGCTCGGTCTAATAATAGATGGTAATCTTACGTCTTCGTACATCGAACCAGGCTCTGCTGGGTCATGACCACTGGTGCACTAGATTAGAAAAATGAAACTACTTTTGTGCAGCTGTGTCTTGCTTCTCCACTGGGTTACGTATGGTGAGTTATTGTTATTTTCAAGCAAATTAATTAAATAAATAAATAAAGTCTATGTAGTCGCGAACGCGACTTTTAAATTTTGATGGGATTCATTATTTTTTTATATGATCTTCACTGCATGTCTACCGTAGAATGAGCAGTTCTTTAGCTTTCAATGCATATTGAGGTGAACCTGTTCTGAACTTGTGCGAGTTAGCAATAACGTACAATGATTTCACACATGGCGTCAGAGTCTTCTGCCAATATATGTCAAAGATGTATTGTAATGAATTTGAAAAACGAGTGCACTTTAGCACAGGCATCTGTCCTAGACGGGCTAATAAGCCCAAAACATCACGAACTTCAGCAGTATAACAAAGATATTAGCTTCAGCCATCTACTTTTAAGAAATGTTATTTTTATGTTTATGTGCTATATATTTATCCTCGTGCTTTTTCTGCAGGAATAGCCTATTCGCGGGTACCACTAAGAACGTGGTAAAACTTTGCGTAGAGTCGACAAATAGTCGCTGATCAGTACCGCACCGTGCTCCTTACGGATATACCTATGTGTCGGGGATTACATGAGACAAATAACTAAAAAGTGGCCAACACTCAACAGATGTTTCTACTGTGTATTTCTAAAGCAGCTTCTGAATTTATGCTGTCATTGTCTTTTTGCAAAGCAAACAACTGCATGCAGTAAGAAGTATGATTTCGCAGCAAGCGCTTAGCTGCCTTAAACAATGTTGATGATATGGGCTACTAGAAAAGGTTGGCCGTAACATTACCGTACGACAGATCAATGTTATTATCTCTCAAGCCAATAGTCCCTTTTTATTTGTCCCAGCTGTGTTTGCTTTAACTATAACAATGGCTGCTGTATTAACACAACCATACGTATTATACCATATGAATAGTTGCTATATAATGCACTTTTGTATGGATATTGTCCTTTCATTGTTGGCCTGTTTGGACCCTACAGCTTTCTACCATTATTTGCAGATGAATTCGCATAGACCTTTAAATAGGGGCTAGGTATGATGCGTTGTGAAATAGAAACAAAAGGCTGAAAACGTGCTTTTTAAAGTAAAGAATAATTTCTACTCTACGGCCCCTGAGCAACAGCTTGTGTACCAAAATATCATCACCTTCTTGTCTTTTGTGTATTGCTTGGTAAAAAAAAATATTGCGCCTCTTGCACTGACTCGTGCAATGCTGAGTCACAGCTGAGCTGCAAGGCAATTAGCAAGTCCTGACTTGGCTTTTACTCTCTAACCTCTCTTTTTCCCACCCCTTGCGGTACTATACTATATATGGCTATGCTCCCTCTCTCCTATAGTCTCCTATAGTGCGTATGTGTCACAGAAATTAGTTAGATTCCACTACTCACCACACTGGTCCAATAAAATTAAGGTAAGGCTATGCCTCTCGGTCCCAACGTGGAAGCAGCCGGCTTCGGGCTTTGAAACTAGGGCGAACTATTGGACCACAATACATTTCTTCCATCCATCCAACCGTTCATCCAACACACGGGCGACGAACACCGATTAGGGAGCGTATCATGTTATGATGTTATCATCATATTATGATGTTGTCCATCTGCACCGAATGCTCGGGCGGTGATTGAGGTCGTGCCAGTCTACGATGATGATAACTTTTGCACCTACGACGCACGCGAAACTTTGAGCATAACAGCGCTGCTGTAAAAATCATTACTCCTAGTTTCTGTGTATCGTGAGATCACAAAAGCCTCATTCCCTTGCTTTAAATTGCGTTTTCCAGTTAACGAAGAAAAAATAACGCAGAAAGAAATAAACGCAGGAAAAAGAAATAACAACAAATGATAACAAAAAAAAATGTTGCTTGTGCGCGCTTTCTGTGCCCGTGCCACACAATACGCCTATGACTGAAGGAAAGAAGTGGAAATTTTAAGGACTCGTTTTTTTTTCTTTGTTAGACATAATATTTATGAGAACTAACAGGCAATAATGGCAAGGAAAGTATATGGGATGTTGTTAGTAGTAAATGTAATGCAAATATGAAGAAAGAAAAGTGGACGAAAACATAATTTGCTGTGGGCAGGGACCTAACCTGCGACCTTCGAATAACGCGTCCGATGCTCTACCAACTGAGCTACCACGGCGGCCGTCCCCACGTCCACTTTATGGGGTATATATGTGCATTTAAACATGGGAGCGTCAGTCAGCGCCTATTTCACACGTTCGCCTATGTCACATATTCCCATCGCCTAATTTTTTTTCTGAGCTGATGTTTTTTTAATAAATTAGACTTGATATGAAAACGACGAAGACACAAACAAGCAAAATACACCTGTATAAACCTATCGTCAGCTAAATGTAGTTCAGAATCTTTAGTAATCATACTAACAAGACAATGACTGTTATTGTAGTAATGTACCTACGCGTGTGTATCTATTTGCAAGAGGTAATAACTGTAGGTAGTAAATTTACTAAATTGGAAGTTACTACCTGCAGTTGCTGCGTATGTGGTGAATGTTGTAACGAGCGCTTACTGCCTTAAAGTTATAATGACCGCTACTTCTTTTAAAGAGCGTGTCATGTGAGTCAAGAAGAGAACTTAGAAATCCATAATTAAATGTTTTAAAAAATACAGAGCCTCGAATTACGCTGACCTGAAAGCGGAAAACACTGCAGAGATATTTGGTTTTGCCCTTCTTATATACGTTTTTCGTTCAAGTTAAACTGCGCTATGTTGTAAAGCCACCATAGTAACACAGGAAAACATGCTATTTACGTAGCATATCCTTGCCCATGTACCCAAGAGCCTGACATATAAGCGCAGTGTATCAGGATAATGATGCATTCGTTTCAGGCGGACATAGTATACTTACATATTTGGCGCAAGTATTGCAACACCTAATAAAAATAATGCTAAGAAAATAACGACTATTGTTATAGAGGGTACACCGGACTCACGAACTGTATGGCTGTTGTCACCCAAAGGCACCTTTCCAGACAGTCCGCACGACATTTCAGAAATGCGTTGTCTGTGTAAGGTGAACAACAAATAATAGACGTTTGAAGGCTCAAGCAAGAATCGGTAACTGGTAGAGAGAAACAAAGAAACACGACCTGAAACCACAGCAGTATGTGACACTGCGTTTTATTGTGATACACTACGCAAAAGAAAGAGCACAATAGCTAATCTTTTGAAGAAAAGGCTCTCATGCTTTGGTGAGCTGTTTGCAGCTGAGCTGACAAAATGGCCCTTGGCATTGGCTACGGTCTGAATTATAAGCCTGGTCTAATCTGTATGTTTTTTTAAAAGCGAAGCTTTTTGGCAAATTGTTCCTTGTGAGTCGATCCAGAAAACTATCACCATCAAAAACGGGTATGTGTCACAGAAGTTGGGTAAATCTCACTTCTCACCACTGGTCCCCTAAAAATGGAGAAGGTAACATTGAGCCCCACAAATGGCTTCTAAACGACGGCGGCGAGCCGAAGACCCCGAGCACGTACAACGAGAGGGTACTAGTGACTGGGAACGGCAACGGCGGCTGCAAGGACCCGAAGCGATCGAAGACCTATGCCAACGACGACGTGCCCGTAGATCTATGAGAGCTGCGAAAGCTTCTTTTCAGCTCGAGTTTCTCTCTCTCAAGTCTGGACAACCGTAACGTGTTTGTGATTGTCTGTGGCTTAACTCCAACCTTTCTGCCCGGAGAATAAACGTAGAAACAGCGTAGCATCACTTAGAAGCAACCTAGGACCTGCATCACCTAGCTAAAACCTAGAAAACTAGCTAAAACCTAGAAACCTAGTCTTCAGAATAGTCCAGTTTCACTGTTTCGAGCATTGCGCGATGTAGTGCAAGCTTCGCCAATTTTTTCATATGTAAGCTATGAAAAAAATACCTAAAAGAGTTTTGCAGAATTGCGCTTTCAAAGCATTCAATAATATTCTTGAAAAGGGGGGGCATTCATGACCGTCATTAACGAATTTAGTTTTTGCTTCTATTATAATTCACACTGTATATTCATTTTATTGTTGTCTATGTTGGTTTGAAAGTTACGTTATGTACGTTACGGTGTATTTTAACGGTACCGTGTATATAGATATACATATATGTGTGATCGTTGATTCTGTTTTGACTATTATGTTAAGTCTTTAGTGATGATTCGTCTACATTATGTATGAGCCACCTGCTGACTTCAGAACTTCATATATGGGGACATTATTTTTGTATTATTGAGAAATTTTATTGGAGTGTCATTCCGTTATTCCAAGTTTATTGCATGAGCTCCTTCTTTGTTATATTCTAGTAATATTGCGAGAACGCTGTTTTATGTGTAAATGTTAGACCCCGTATGTTATGTGTTTGACCCCTCTAGGAAATAAGGAACAGCCGGTGCCTTATTTGGGCGCCAACATCTCGTTAAATATTGTAAAAAAAGGGGGGGAAACAAACAACACAGCGACTGTTAAATACAGCGATGCTGTTTTTTTTTTGCCTGCAATGTACATTCGCCTGCCTTTTTCTGTTCTTGCGTTGTTTCAGTTTTAGCTTTACAGAAGACTTCGCGTTGTCCAGAATAGATTTCACTCACTGCTTGAGTATGATTACGCATATGTGCTTATCCTAACACACTATCAGTGGAATACTGGGACTGTAGGCAGCGCAAATATTTCAACAGATTGCCTAGAGACAGTTCGTAGAAGTGCAAACTCAGACTGTTTCTGTACCGGCGATGGCTAGTGTTAAAGGTCATTGTCCACAGTGATATAAAATAATTTTTTTATTCTTACGTCCCAAAATGACGATACGATAATGAGAGATGCCACAGTGGAGGGCTCCTAATATGTCGACCACCGGGGATTCCTTAATGTGTCTCTAACTCTAAGCACACGGGATTCTAGCGTATCACCTCCAAAGAAACACTGCCTCCGTCACAACCGTTTTGACTTTGCTGCCTCCGGGTCAGCATTCGAGAACCATAACTACGATATGCGTCGTAGAACATATGGACATGCTTAATTACGCAATTTATGTTTTTCAGCCCAGCATGGGACAACGCCGCATAGGTGCCTCAAACCACCATCTCTTGGAATCTGCCGACCATTCCACAAGGTTTTCTATTTCGATTACACGGAATACAAGTGCAGAAAGTTAAAAAAGGGTATCTGCATTGGAGGCGACAACCATTTTCCATCGCAAATGAGTTGCCAAAATACATGTATACGTGAGTGCATATGCTTCGTTGAATTTAATAATGGCAAGTTTTCCAGCGGGAACAAAATGCCAAATAAAGTCTTTTTGCATGCCACGTGCCATAAAGAGCGAAACATTCTACATGCCAACATTTCGTTCTTAGCATGATTACAAGGGAGGCATACATTGTAAGCGTCAGAACAACTGACTTGTGTTCTCACCGATTTTGCCATTCTACGAATGCCAGATGCATCACAAGAAATGTGGTAGCCGCTTTTTGTCTGCAGTGTAGTGATAGTTATTTCTATTAAGTCTTCCAATACGTTGCAGTAAAGACGTAATAGGATACACTAAATGCGTTTATTGCGATAGCAATTATATGGACACTATCGGCTGGTTTTTGCCGTCGGCGTCGCCGCCGCCGTTGGCCGCCGCCGTCATCCCCCCGTATATGTATATGTATCTATATAACCGGCCCCGCCCATCGTTCGTGAGCGTGAAAAGACGCGAGGGGGGGGGGGTCCCTCGAGCGACCTTCGATTTTACGAGCGCGGTCGTCGCGGGCGCGCGCGTTATCTCCCCTTCTCGGCGGCCGACAGCGGGGGGGCCGGTGTACCCTTCTACGTGCTGCGCTCTCAACGCGAAGAGAATGTGGTGAGCAGAGTGTCCCTGGAGCGGCCGTATGCTCTTAAACCAGCGTTTTCTAGAGTTGCGTGAGATCGGATCCAAAATAGTTAGCTGCCAGCCTCACTTCGTATAACATTACAATTTGTTGCTATCGCATTCATTGCTTCACCCTTGCGGTGAAACTGTGACTTTTTTCCACAATACTGAATATTTCATGAGCGTCTATTCATGGTAAACAAGCTCCTGTATCTGCCTAATCAACCGTAATGACGCGGCCGCTGCCAAATAAATGCTCCGAGTGATCCTGGCGCAAGGAATGCTACTCTATAAGTCTCCCATTTTAAGCGCGGTACTGTTAAGAGGCCGGGACGGTCATATGCTGTCGTATGCTGTGATCGCACGCCGTCATCGTCGTTTGCCCTAAGGCAGGCAAAACCACATATAGCATAGCGAGCTGTAGCATATTGAGCGCACGCTCGCACCAACGAGTATTTTTCCTCTTGTTCTTCGGGTACCTTGATGTGTATATTAACGCAAGTCTTCTTCATCTTGTTTTTTGAGCGCATTGATGATAATATTAACGCAGGCAAAACCACAACAGCAGGAAGAGAAATCTTCTTGCTGTTGTTCTTGGAGCGCTTTATGACGATATTAAGTGCGGACATTATTACTATGGTTAAGGAAACACGACAACACAGACCGCGTATAAAAATTAAAAGACGAAGAAAACGAGAAATAGAAAGAGAAACCAAAAAAAAAGATAAGAGGAAAAAAATAAAAAGAGATACAAATAAAGCGAGGAAAAAGCAGAAAAAACTGAAAAAGAAAACTAAAAAGAAAGAGAAGAGGAAAGAAAGGCAAAACCGACAAAAAGCAAGGAAGGCTTCCCAGCTCCGCACTTCTTTCAGGCTTGGTTCCACTAGTGCGAAGCTGCCTTAGCTTTTTAAATGATGTAAACACTGCTGAAACGTTTTTGCTTCTTTTCACTCACTTCAAGCGTACACTATTTACTGTATTTGCCAACTCTCACTATCTTATATTAAAAGCAGGACATTTTCGAATAAACCAAAGAAAATATGTTTGCATGCTCGTTTTCTATAGTTTGCTCACTGCTACTTTTCAGATAATAAACATTTAGAACTTGACCTGTACTATAACCACTGCAACTAGGAATACCAAAATCATTGTAGTGAATTGTACTTTTCTACATTTCTTACTTTACAGGGCCTTCTAAACCCAGAAGGAATTTATTAGCGAGCTACCTGACACTATTGTAAAAAATGATAATTGCTATAGCGCGAACTCAGGGCAACGACAAAAAGGCACAAGACGAGAGCTAACTTCCATTTAGGTTTCTTGTGTCAAACACGAAAATGTTTTGTCGATTGTGTGATTTTTTCGCTGATATTTTTTTTGTGTTCTGCACAAGAAACCTAGTTTGAAGTTAGCGCTCGTCTTCATTTGCCTTGTTGTCCTTGTCCTGAGTCCGCGATAGAGCCATCATCATGACATACCAACTAGCCGAAGCCACCAACCTTCTAAGATTGTAAAAACTCTGCTTTATTGAAAATTTGGTGGCATTGTATGTCTGAGCAGGACGCTTATCAGAGGTCGGGCAAGCCGTGAATGTCCCTGGAGATTCTCATGCGCCTCGGCATTTGTTCTTGTTTTTTTCCTCAGGCGTAGAAGGAAGGAAGCAAAAGAGGTGCCTGGAAACAGCAGAAACATGCAACTGTACCGCTGATATGAGATCCTGGTTTTTCGACAGCAAAAGAAATTACTGTAGGATGTACAACCACACAAAGTGCGCAGGCGGAATGAACCGTTTCGAAACAGAAGAGGACTGCATGAAGATTTGCCTACGTAAGCACAAAACGTACATTTAGGGACATAGTGTCTAAATCAATTTTGACTAATTTTTCGGTACCCCTTAAAAGATGTGGCTTTTCGAATGTATATTTTATTACTCAGATCCGATAGAGGAGCAGTAAGTTCAGTAAGTGAAACGAGATGAATGAACTGAGAGATCAGCTTGTTATCACACAGCCACATCGAGTGCAAAATGAAATCATACGGCTGCACAATCCCCGCATTACAGCTATCTCAAGGGACCTGCGGATCTTGTGCACATGCTAGCGGGCTACCTCTTATTATATAAATGACGTGAACACCCAGTGGAACTCTCGTTTCTTTTGAAAGCACTTCCGGCCAAGCACTTACTACAAGTTTTTCAAATATTCAGAGAAAATCTTCCAAAAATGAATCTGGTACGAAATCGATAATTGTAATTAGAGTGAAGAGTTGGATACATACGATATAACAGCATAAGTTTACTTGACATAAGTACCTAATAAAGGTCAGGATAATATAAAAAATAAATGACTTCACTGAAACAGCAGACGCTTTTCTTGCGAGCAGCTGGGATGGTTGCGGCACGTGGTTCACAAGATCTCATTCACGCGCTTCTTTCGACGCGGCCTCCGAGATCTGCTCCTGCAGCGCACGAAACACAAATTTAATCAAAGAGCATAGCAATGAAATGTCAACGTCGACGTGCGAGTACGACTACCAGACACCTAAGTCAAGGACTGTGGTCACCTCAAGTTGTCGTTTTACGAAGCTCTTTCGCCGGGTTACGAGTATAGTGTTTCAGTTGGGCTTATCAATATGGTTTTCTCTCACAAGCCTATTGACGTATAATTCCTCGCCTTTTTTTTTACGCAGTCGAGTAAAGGGCGTTGTGAGAAAACACTCCATGCTAGCTATAGAAGTATTGGCTGCGTACAGTAAAAAGTAATGCAACTAGAATAATTTATATTAAATTTATTGACGTGCACATCCTTCTCAATGTCTTTGCTACAATCTGAAGGAAAGTGTAAGACTAGTCTACTTTTTCATCCCTCTGAAAGAAGCAGCGCCATAGCTGACAACGTACAAAGTGACGAAGGACAAGCACTAACTTTCAAATGAGGTTTATTACAAAAAGACACATAATATATATACAGGCTGCTCCAGCTAGTTTTAGCCACACATTAAAAATATGCCGACACAATCAATGACGACGTAACTATTGCAAGTTGCCGACTGTTGCGTGGAGTAAGTCAGACTATTTTTGTGTTATGATTAATTGCTTCATTAGGCCACTTTAATGAACTAACTATTCAAGCAATGAAGCTGGCAAAAGTTGTAATGAGAAAGTTGTAGACCATGGCTGCTAAACGTCGCATTAGATAGTTTCTAACTTTCTATCCATTAAGTATTGATGCTTTTCGGCTTACAACGAATTCCCGCGAAATACAAAAAAAAAACCGCCAGGCCTGCGTGGAACGCGCAGCACAGTCACAGCGAAAGCTGGGAGAGCGCGATTTCTAAAACCCGTTGCAATCTACCTTGGGGCTACTAATACAAGTACGCTTGCAAGGTACCCACAGCTCCATTAATTTATTCGGTGACTGATGACGACGAAGAATTATGGCTCAGCCCTTTGTAATGGGTTGGAAGCATTCAACGACCCCTTCGTAATGCAATTCATATTTTGTGACGCCTGGTTACACAATTCGCATTCTCTAACGCCCGGTTGTTGTTTTACTCTTCTACCACATTATATTGCGCATGTTAACGCCGTTCCTTCCCGACATAATGCTTGTATAGGGTTTTTGTGCGTAGGTGTTTCGAGCACAGGCATGGCTCAGTGGTAGAACACTGGGCTGACACGGAGCGGACTCAGGTTCGAACCCTGTTCCATCCTGGACATTTTTTCTTATTACCTCTTTTTTCTTATTTCGTGCGATAGCGGTTACGGACACCGGCGGCGGCGGCGGCGGACAACTACGGCACCCTTGTTGTGATCTCATAACAGCTTTCGCTGTAAAAGATACCACGTAACATGCCCACTTGCGCACAGTGATTGCAGTGCTCCCTAACGTTCCGCGTACAAACGATATGCTTCCCTCGCGCGTGTTCATGACAGCGATAAGCAGACGTAGCGGTTATCGCTTGTGTTGCCGCTAGCAAAACGTGTTCGTCGCACAGCCACCACAATCGTCACTGCCCTGTCGAGACAGCACAAATGGGCAAATGCTACGGCCGTTTGCAGAGAACGTGTAATAGCACTATAATCATAGTGCCCACTGGCGCGCGAGCGGGCATGTCACGTAGTATTTTTTGTATTTCGCGAGCATCTGTAGTAAGTAAAAAAACACTAATAATTAATAGATAGGAAGTTCGAAACCTTCTAATCAGACGTTTCGCTAACCGATCTACAACTTTCTCATTGGAATTTTAGGCGCAGCTTTGGTGCTTCAAATGTTAGTTAACTAAAATCGCCTAATTACGCAATTAACTGGAACACAAGAAATACTGTGACGTAACGTAGACAATACTCACAAACCGGCATTTGGTCGCGTCGTCATTGAGTGCATTGGCATGTTTTCAAACTGCGGCTAAAGATAGCTGGGGCACCCTGTATAAGCATGCTGGATCACGGGTGCACAAAACTGTCGCATCACAGACTTGTCATTCTCGGTAAAAAACATGAAACGCTTGTGTAACTCAACTTATGACGCAATCATGACAATAAAAAATATAACAAAAACGACAAGAAAACCAATAAGTCGCGAGCGTGCACCGAACGTTTGCGCACTCACAAAAGGCCATTTCATTAGGAGGCAAGGCCACTGAGGGCTGGCTCACAGAATCACCCTTCGTGATGACTGAGCCTCTGTGATGACCCTTGATCGACGATTCGAAGGTTTCGCCAGGCACTCAGCCTTGTGAAACAAACGTACACAACCACACTGATCACAGAAGGGCGATGAAGCCCTCCTTGCCTTTCTGCACTTTCAACATGGGCTCCGGCCGTGTAACATACACGCACCGTCCTGCTTGAGCTTCATATCTAAGTCGGCAAGAAAGGGGAACACTACCTAAATGTTTTGATTCAGCGCCGATCGAAAGAATCACAACGAGCAGGACACTCAGAAGCACATATGTTAACGGGTGCTCTTCGCCTAAGTGTCTTCTTCGTTGTGATTCTTTCAATCGGCGCACATTAAAAACTTCAACTTGAACCGATTAGCCCCAGTCACCGCTTTACTACATACAAGCTTTTCTGTGAAAGTTACAAATATGTATTTTGTGTATTCCTTGACCATTGGTCCGTGCCTCTTTCATCGAACAGGTCCTAGCCAATAACTGCTGCGGTCTGTGTGGTGCGGAAAAGACAACAAAAATCCCCGAGCACTGCCTTATTTTCTTTCTTCCTATTCTGTTCAGCCAATGCAAACAACAACGACCGCATTGCCAGGGTTAAGCAACCGCAGAACGCGACTGCCGTAAGGTGGAAGAAAACTGCTAGTTTGTTATTCGTGATTGCTATACCACATGCACTGAGCTACACACCGCTACTGAGCCACCATCTACCAATTTCTTTCCCATAGATTTTGATATCGGTTGTTTGCTTTTACTTAGAGCAAGCCGAGGTTGAAGGTCGTGTAAACTCGCTGTTTTTAATTATCCAGCTTATTAATATTGTTGTAAACACAAGCCTTGTCTATATATATATATATATATATATATATATATATATATATATATATATATATATATATATATTTAAGAATATTGTGATTTTATGTCCAATGCGCTCAGCGTACACCATTCAACCACCTGACTCGAAAGCATCTCTGCTCTTCAGGTTACTTGACTCATGTGTAATAGAATGAAATACGTTGGTGATCACAGCTGTACAGCACCTACGACAGCAACGTTTCAAATTATAACTATACCTCATGAGCGGTAATGCCCGTCTATTGCTGTGGCAAATATTTACTTCAATATATCTCAACATGATTAGGCTACTTAATTAAACGGCGTCCAGTTTTTCTACAAACTTGGCTATAAGTTATCTTAATTCATTTTCCAGACACGGCAAAACCAAAACCTGTCTGCAGCATGGAGCCAACAATGAGCTGGTGGTTGTGCCTATTAAGAAAGAAGCACTGGTACTTTGATGCTCGAACGAACACCTGTCACCAGTCCGAGAGGAAGAAATGTGGGAAAGGCGACAACAGGTTTAGCTCTTTCGAAAAGTGTATGGAGCGATGCAGCTGTAAGTCCACGCTTCAATGTCACACTCGAATGCTCTTAATAAGCGTATCCTTAATACGAGCACGGCTAATATATGGAAATGAATGCATGTAGCCATAGTAGGATATAACTTAAGAAGTCTGCAGGGGCCCCACCCAGATGACGGAAGTGCTGCAGCTGGTGGCCTCCGCGACTCAAGAAATAGTTCCGTTCATGCACTAGGCAGTATTCTGCGAAGGCGGAGTTACCGGTAGTTCGGCTCATGACGTCATCTCGAAGTGACAGACCATCAGGGCAATGTTTGAGGAATCCCACATTTGAGGAAGAATTGTTGCACACTTCCAACGTTGTATCCAACTACAGATAAAACATTTCAAAACGTTCATAATACAGAGCCCGTCCTGTGTACAGCATACCTTAAGCCTTTGAAACTCGTAAAACAAAACGATTTTCTTCATGCAATACCGAAGCGCCGATGTAGGTCAGAACACGACAAAAAGAGTGATGACGTCGTTCAAGTAATTTTTCACAGTGGTGTTTATTTAAATGTTTATAGAAATATTAACTTTCCATTTTAGTTTTCCGTACTATGATTACATGTTTCGCTGCTAGAAAAATTGGTAATATATGCAGTAACGCAAGTTTGTTAACGATTTTCATTATTGTCCTACAGATGTGGGCTGCCAAAAATGCAAGAATGGCGTCCCGTATTATTACCCGAATGGAACAACACCCTGCGGAGCAGAGCCAGAGTAGTGAAGTCACAGCGATAACTTTGTTGGAATCACCACGGGCAGCAAAAACTCTCAAAAAATTCAAGTGTATACTTTCGGCAAGTAATGAAGGAAGTGCATAAAAAAAACATGAAATATAGGCATTCGTTTGTATAGGTCAAGCTGACTCGATGCCGACTAAATTTTCGCGAAGCGAAAATAAAGACAGCATAAGCAGCAGTCACGCACGTAAGGACTTTCCTTCGCTAACCAGACTTTTCGTTTAGTGTTTCCTATTAACGCGTGTTAAAGCTTCAGCCATCGCATTCAATAAAATTAGTTTCGTTATATTCACCACGCTGACCCCTTGAATAGTGTTAATAAAAGCATTGAATGAGTTTAGCAGTTCCATCAATTTAGATGTTGCACGAATCCAACCCAAGCAGTTTGCGATGTTTCACCGTTACACATCACACCGTTACAAAAGAACGCAACGCATTCCAAAAGACATGACACCATGCACATCACAGTCACACATTTTGGTTGGCCATATTCATACAAGCATGTGAATGAGGGATACCTCAACTGTTTCATTGCAAATCACAGGCCATTTTTTTTCGGGCTTTCTATATTGATCTCCTGGGAAGGGCATGTTGCTTTGACGAGTTTTATTAAAATAATTCTTAAATTGAACTATTCTGTTTTGCAGTCACTGCGCACAACGGCAAGTATTATTGGAGTTGCTTAAAATGCATACTTCCCTATTTCCAACATTAGCCGAGCAAAAGTACAGCATGAGTCAACTCAGCAGCTTAATATAGCCGTAGAGTCTTTTGGCGCTTCGGTGGGTGTCATTTTACCGACGTAGGTGCGTTTCCCGGCAAGAGTTGTCCGACTCCCTCAGAAGGGGTAGTGTGATCCTTCGCATCAGAGTCCTTTCACTCTTCCTAAGAGGGTCCGGGGACTCTCCTAAAGCGCGCCGACTCTGACCCACCAAGAGAGTCACCGTGCCTCTTCAAAGAGAGTCGTACACGAGGCAAGTCAGAACTCTCCGAAAAGTCATACATACTCTTTTTATTCTTAGAGTGTAGTACACAAGCCTGAGTTTCACTCTAGAGAGGCTGAGTGTGGGGGGAGCCTGATTCGCGAAGTCTTAAATTGTGATGAAGCGGCTGAGTAGCACTTCAGTGGAACGGAGTGGTGGTCAGTGTTTCCGACCAGAATTTTGAGGAGTTCTAACTCGACTGAGCAGCGCTGAAATATGATGCGTCCAGGCGCTTTTACAGAAATTTTACATCAACCATAGCAGCAGATATATCAAATGTCACTTACCTTCACTAATAGGGACAGTAATAGTAGGGATACATGAGTCGTATTCCGGTGTCCTAAAATTTTTCAATGAAATGTGACAGCTCATTCAGCTACAAATGAGCACAGCAAACAAAAATACACCGTCGACGCTATAGGCTTTGGCCTTACAAGCCATTCTTCAAAGAGAGAATAAAATACTCTTTGGCACTTACGGGGCGATACAAAACTAAACTTGTACAAATAGCACACGACCACCGTCTGCCATCCAAGCTTCTTTATAACCTGAGTGGACATTTAAGGCTATGGTCACAAAATTAATTTTACCACGAACAGCCCTGCACCGTTTCTGACTACGCTTAAAGAAGAACATCTTGTAGATATATCTATAGAGGAAAGTATCTTTTATATTAGAGATACACTTGCATGCGCATGCAGTGATTGAACGGGGAATATAAAATATTATTTCAAAAATTCGAAAGCCTCTCTACTCATCGACGGAAATAACTCCAGTGAAACAATGCTTACGCTATAAGGCTAGCAAGGACATGCATGCTCTTCGTGATAGAGCTCCCTGAAAGCACTTTGAAGGAAATGCCTAACAATGAAGACGTCGTGCAGCTTTCTAATCCTCCTGATCTCCGCAGCGTTGATGTACGGTAAGGCTCATATTGACCGCACTTGAGAAGTATTTATAACCAGAATACGCCATGCTGCTGCAGTGCGCCTTCTCCGCTTCTGTAACAGCGTGAGCCGTCCTACCGGAGGAAGCGCCCGTCATATATCTTCTGCCAGGATCGCGTAGAAATAAGGTGGTGCTAAAGCCACTTGCTACGTTGTGGGTGAAGAATAAAAAAAGGGGTGAGCGTTGGCGGATTCCTGAAGATAGTGGAATGCCGAGCCTATCCGCGTAGGAGGTGAAGCAGACTTTAAACACTCCGGCAGCAATATTAAGAATAATAATGGTGTAAAAATAAATATTCGTTTATGCGCTTCGGCCTGTACCATCCCGGTAGACATCCCTACTTTTAAATTTGAAGATGCCGCAGCTGCCGAGCAGAGCTTTCGATTTGTGTTTTACAGTCGCTATGGAGGAAAGGCCACGTATAAGTAGCACTACCCAAAAGCAACTCAAAAAACGGCCTTATGAGGTGAGGACCTGACCTATTACATGTGAGGGCAACACTTTACATTCCACAACAATACGACCTGCGATCGGGGCAAACATTTTTTCTTTACTCTACATAGAAGTACGTGTTTCATGCTCTTAACAAAACACACCAATGTGTTAGTAAGAACAAGTACGTAGTGAGTGAAACAACTTTATTGACGATCCGGCATAAAGGGCAACCAAAGAGACGTGGTCCAGCACGTGCTTAGCATCCTGGAACGCCAGCAGGCCGAAAGCGGCGCCCCCACGGGTTTGACGCGAGTAGGTTGCTGTTCCGGGACGTCCGAGCACGCTAGTGTCTCGCTTTAATTCCGCTACCCCTTCCCCCCTTTATGCCAGAACAAGTAAGTAAAAGTCGTTAAATATATGCCATGAATTTCAAAGGGGGCTCTCTCCTGGGGCAATCCACTGCGGAATCCAATAATAAAAATTATAGAATAAATCTACAAATTGCACTGACTCTGCTATGAAGACGCTGCATGCGTTACAAAAAGCCTACCGATAAATTCGCCATGCTGTGTATCTGGTGTGGAAAAAACATTAGAATGGCGCAGCGGGGATTTGTACAGGAAAACAGACCATATACAATGTCGCAGTTTGAAAGACCACGAAGATCGAGTGCAGGCATGATGGAAGGCAAAATTTTAAAGAAACGGTATGAAACAGAAGATAGCTATAGCAGTGGCATACAGAAATGGCTACACTTACGTTCCTTGTTCAGCTAAAATCTTAGAGGCCCAGCTGCGCAATGTTGTAAGCAACACAGGTACAAATACGTGAGATCATACTTTTCGTTATTGCACTAGTGAAAACGACCCGAACGTGCCTGGTATTTTCGTTGTTATTTAGCTCCAGTGCACTTTTTAACGCATGCTCATAAGCATAACATGTGCAAAAACGGCACGCAAAAAACCAGCAGAGTTTCCACATCACAGCTTCTGTTGTTTCGTCAGAAGTATTTGCATGCATTTACAAGTTATATTTCAGCATTTTTTTCGCATATATCAGCAAATGGTCTTCACTGAGTAATCTCAGTTGATTTTGCCTTAGTTAATATTACAATGAGTTTGTTTCAGAAG
Organism: Rhipicephalus appendiculatus; assembly: GCA_030522465.1. Taxonomy (NCBI): domain Eukaryota; kingdom Metazoa; phylum Arthropoda; class Arachnida; order Ixodida; family Ixodidae; genus Rhipicephalus; species Rhipicephalus appendiculatus. Next base: position 24,406 of record JALIZH010026099.1, read on the forward strand.
CTTAGCATTGCTTTTTTTTTCTAGATGGGGAGGGGAGGGGTGGCAAAGATGGCAATCTGCCCCCTTAGTTACCACAGCAGAATTTTCTGTAACCAGTGAAGTATTCACTCCTGTTTTTCCTGTTTGCAGGTTTTCCTAGTGCACGGAATTTTCCTAAGTGTTGTGTGATTCGAAGCTTTTCTTAACGTCTAAAAAGTTACACAAATATATCTGAAATACGTTACTCGCGGATTGAAACAGGACAATTTAGGCCTAAGTAACGCACATACTTTCGCTTCCACTGTCTTCAGTTCGGGTAATATTGACGTCGTTTCGACTCGAACGCGTAGGTCTGAGGCAACATTATATTTAGAGACCAGATTCGTTACGATATAACGTGGTTATCGCGAGTAATCGTGCATACTGGTCGTCATACCAAAAAAATTGATGTCTCGTTTGAATACGTGAGTGCTGTAGATATTGCAAATCAGTTATGCGGAATGCAGCAAGATATAGGAAGGGTAAAGAAAGGAAAAAATTGGCAGTCATTCATTTGTACCACGAAACCACATGGAAATCCATACGGATTTATCAAAAAGAAAGCTTCGTTCTGAGAAAAGATATCTTTATGGATTTCCTTGCTGCTTCATGCTATCAATCAGTGGTTGTCAGTTCTCCTCTCTTTGCCATATGTAAAAGACCAAAGCTCTCAGAAAGAACGCTTCGTTCTGAGAAAAGATATCTTTATGGATTTCCTTGCGGCGTCATGCTGCCAATGAGTGGTTATCTGTTCTCCTTTCTTTGCCATATGTAACAGACAAAAGCTAATTTTTGTTTGCTTAAAAGATATCAATAGATTTACAGTTACAACTTCACAGCAATTTGTGTATACGTAAGCATTCGTTTAGTGGATAACGTTCGGCACCCTTTCTTACGGCAACTAATTAAGCACATCCCCATGCGGACGCAGATGCAACACTGGCCGGATTGTTTTCAATGAGAAAGAGAAAGGCTCCAAGCAACTGCCTCAAGCCACCGTATCTCGGCAGATGTAATCGGACGATTAACGCTTGGTATTTTGACCCGACAAAAGGTTGGTGCAAAATGTTTACCTACGGACCATGCGGAGGTGGCGCCAACAACTTCCGGTATGAACTTGAGTGTCTAAGGCACTGTCGACGTGAGTATACTATATTGTCATATATTTGTGTCACTTGATGTATTTCGTGCATTAATCTACTTGTACACCCTATGCTTCCCGGAGACCCTGGTACGATACAGAATTATCGAGTAATGTGTGTAATGCCCGGCCCAAACATTCCGCGAGAAGCACCAAATAGTTTGGGCGATGTAACGCCCAAATATTAGGCATTCGTCCAACCATGATTACAGTCAATTGATATGTTAATACGCCAGCTACATATTGCACGTCTCGCCTCTAAGGAAAATAGGTAACTCTTAAGCCCTCCCAAAGCTTCTGGCCTAATAACTCAAAATAACGTCACATAACAGGCCCAACTGAACATGAGCGTGACATCGTACCGGTACTCCGTTAGTGAAAACACAAACTGAAGTACACTTAATTTCTCATTTTATATGTGTGATAAATATAGTTCAGTAGCCTTATTGCTCGGTTGACACATGGTGTTGCCGCTGGACGGAAAAACATTAAATTTGAGTTTTTAACAGCGAAGCTGCTTAAGCTGGCCGTAAAAACTTTGGTGTCTACAAGTGTGTACCAAAAATCATCATCATCCTGAACGGATATGTGCCACAGAAGTTGGGCAAATCCTATTGCTCCCTGCAGGTCTATTAAAAAGGAAGAAGGCCACACACGGTCGGTAAACACCAATTAAGATTTCAAGACATATGTAACCAGTAATTGAGAAAAGCTTTAAAAAAACCATCGAGTTAAACCCAGTGATACACAACATGGCTGCAAGTCTGAGCTTCGACGAAGCATCTGTACGAGGTGCTTGAGCAGTAGGTATAACGAGAGAATACTAGGAAACGGGACAGACAAAGGCGGCTGCGAGAACACTCCGGAGCGATGGAAGCTTTACGTGGACGAGTGCATGCCCGTAGAACTATGGATATAGCCAACGCTCGGTTTTAGCGCGAGTTTCTGTATCTGGTGTTTGCACATCCGTGTCGTGTCTGGGACTGCCAGTGGTTTAACTCAAACCACTATGCGCGGAGAAGCAACGTGGAAACAGCCTAGCATCACTTAGCTGAAACCTTGCAACAACATAAGACAAACCAGACGATACATTAAAATCATCCAGCTT
>JALIZH010026100.1:0-15673 GCA_030522465.1 Rhipicephalus appendiculatus
GCAGCTCGAAACATGCAGTGCGCTGCTCAAGCACAAAGGACGCACGAAAAGAACACACAATGGACTATCGCGAACCAACAACTGTCAGAGTTCGAAACTAGCGTGCTACTCAAACACAAAGAAGGACGCACGAAACGAGCACAGGGGTATTCGCAATGCCCATGAAATATAGGTGGCGCGCTGTACGATATAAGATGGCGCCCGGAGGAGGGTCATCCCGTTTGTTAGCATAGAAACGGATACAACGGGCGGACGTACGGCCCGTGCCACTTTCACCGGATGAAGTCATGAGCTGCACTGAAACGAATATGAAACTGAAATACTTTTCCGAACCATGGAAGCTCGCCACCTAATTATTTGCCGCGGTGTGAAAGGTTATATTTCAGCTCCGTTAACGCGCACAAGCGATGCTTTACGAAATCATGTGCGTGCTGCAGAAAACTCCATGAACTAGAATTGACGTATGAACTGAACGGCACTCCGAGGTAGTATGTACCGAACCTGCGCCTGACGGATTTGCCGCAGTAGTTAGCCGCTAGCGAGTAGCGCCGTCGCTGCTGCAAATATACGCCAACGTCATTACTTGCGTAGTCAGGAACGCGCAGTTGCTTCTTCAACGGAACAGAAGCATTTAACATCTCATTCAGTAGCGCTTGTGTCACAGCCATGCTCAGATTCTAGCCGTGCGCAATTCACTGCACTCGGATGTTGCAGGTTCGATCAGCACGATCGAAACATGAATATCGCAAAGAATACACACGTATGTTTTTCGTAACGACGAATTCTTCGACGTTGCGAAAATTAGTCGAACTATGCCGTTCGGAAGGTACCGGTGAAATAAGGAGAAGTTGGTCCAGAGGCGTGAATTATGGCCGTGACTGTACGTTTCATCGCTCTAACCATAGGCGTGCGCAGGGTTCCCCTTCAGGGGGTGCAGGGGGTGCGAAGGTTCATCGCAGCGCCCCCCTCCATATTAGGGCAATGTATGGGGCAGACTTTGCGCCCCCCTTCCTTAGGGGACTAGGGGGAGGGCGGCCGCCCCCTATGCCCCCCCTCGTGCGCACGCCTATGGCTCTAACCATTTCGCTTTGCTGGTCGAGCTCGATCGTGTTGGCTGCATGCGGCGCTCCATAATATCCACAATAATTGCGCTACATGGAATGCACAAGAAAAACTATGCTTTTATTTTTATCTCGCTCGAGGATGTTGTACATCAGACACAATCAAAGGGATTTACGAGCGTGAAGAAACTAACAAACGATCGAGGAGGTGAGCTGCAACTCGCTCCTCGCGAGTTAGCAGCTGATCGTTCATCGTCGCTGTCCCTCTCGGTGCTTTCACAGCCTTCTACGTCCAGTGAAAAATCCTCGTCGTCAAGATGGTTTCTTTCAACATCCTTGATGAAAGCAATCTGAAGAATTTCCTCCGCCGAACGACTTCGATTAGTCCTCGTCACAACGTTATCTGGGCGCACAGAACTTGTTGCTCTCACAGCGGTCAACAAATAAATCGCTTGCAGAGTGCTGCCATCTATCAACAAACGTACAAAAACAAGCGGCGCAGCTCTGGCCAATTTGAGATTGCTCAGTTAGAGAAGAGCAAACCGCGAGTCCGCGCGACTTCCTGCGTACACTGTTATGGGATCCATGCGGTACAGCACTGACGAATGCTATATGCATAATTAAAACAAGGTGGGTTTTCAACTTAATAGATGAGACGATAACATTTAACTAACCTACGTCGCTACAGAAAACCTCGGGAAGCTGGTATGAGTACGCTGTGGGTTATCATTGAAAGCGCGAGTTGCCACGTATTTTAACCACGACTTGGAGGCTCCCAAGAACGGATCAGCTGGTTTATCGGGTCACGGAGGGCCCGGTTCGTTCACTGATGGCAGGAAACATGCAAAGTCGCAGTGCTCGTTTCTTGCTAACGCGTTAACACTGAGGCTAGCCCAGCCGAACAAAGGGGCGGTTGCGTAGTGCTGCCACACTGACCCTCCTCGAGAGGACGCTCCCGAATTCCGCTTGGCGGTGCGACAGTCAATGGGCATTGCGGATACACAGGATGATCGTGAACTAGCAACTGTCGCAGTTGTTGATTCTAAGGTTTGAGCACCGTGCTCCTTTCCCAAACACGGCCGCTGAAGCGAGCGAAGTGACCTTCGTGCGCTTTGTACCTTCAACGCGAACTTTCTGGTGAAAGCGCAAGACGTACAAACCACCCCCATCCCGAGGAAGCGAGCGCACACGGGTGACCACGCCCTGTAGGGGCAAAGTACAGATGGAAGAGGAGCGCGCATCGCAACGAGTGGGGCGACGATCCTTAAAAGCGCCCTTCGCGCCATCTCGTTGGTAATGCAGAAAACACGTTGAATTGCCCCCGAGGTCTACGTACCGTAAAGGGGTAAATGGTGTATTAGCTCGCGGTTCCTATGCTAAATTATGTACTCTCCATGACCTACCCGTCTATCACCACGCGCTGCAGAGCGATGCCTCACAGTTTCGAATCCGCGCTTCGAATTATATATTTCTGGAATATTTTTCTTTGTGGTCTTTATGTGCATGTATACATACCTATACATATAAGGCGCATGACGGTGACGGCAACGCCGATCGCAAGAACCACCCACGGGTGTCCATATAACTGCTATCGCAATAAACATGTATAGACCCCAAAATCGAATAGTAACTATGACAAGATACTTATTGCAGCACGAGATTTGCGTGATTGTAATAAATTTCGCGAAGAATTTCAACCGCAAACCTCTTTAACAAATCGTTCCTTGTTCACCCCGTACCAAAAAACCTAGGATTACTACCGGGTTATGCGCCACAGCAATTGGGTGAATCGCACTACTCATCACTAGTCCACTAAAAATGAAGACAGCAACATTTAGCACAACTAATAGGCATGTTCCGCCGAAATTGGTGCGGGCGATCATCTTCACTCAGATACTCCACAGTAACACCCGGGACAAGAGGGCCATTCTCGGTCTCGAGCTAGAGAAGGCTTTTGATAATATACGTCACGCGTTCATTGTCGACTCAATCTCGAACCTAGGCCTGGGCGCGGCCTTCCATGCTTTCATTCGATCTTTCCTCGGGGGACGCAGCGCCCTACTCAACGTCGGCGAGATCGAAACGGAAAAAATTGAAGGACACTTTGTACATTCCAAAGTGTGTTCGGCGAAAGCGTGCGGCCATTCCACTGATTATGCCATGTCTTTTTTCTTTAACACTCTCAGCGGGGATAAGGCACAAACCGAATGGGTGCGTGTTTTCTTCTTTATTTTTTACCGCGAATCGCATCGAGACGCGAGACTCATCTTCCTCCGTTCGCATGCGCTAGTATTTTCTTGCGCTTTGCCCATCGTGCAAACGCCATCCGCGTTCCAGCTCTTTAATTGACGGACCCTTTGTAAATTGGAAAGTGTATTCCGTGAACTCCTGGGTCCATTGAGACGGCGTCGGTCAGAATGATTGCAAACTCTGGGCACAGCGACGCTACGCAAGCAAAGCGCGAGTGCTATAGAGTCCGACGCGACCGGCGTCCGTCTGCGCATCGCGGCGGCCACCTGGCTCCGTGCCAGAGCTCGGATGGACGGACGGACATGGACGGACGGACAGACATGGACGGACGGACGGACGGACAGACAGACGGACAGACGGACAGACAGACGGACGGACAGACGGACGGACAGACGGACGGACGGACGCCGGACGGAAGTCAGACGGACACCGGACGGACGTGAGCATGAGACATTAAAGGCTTTCGCCTTAAACATTACACCATCTCCTGCTAAAGGGAACCATGTGTAGATGCGAGGCAGCGGGCGCTAACGCTTACACTGGCGGCGGCGTTGACGCTGGCGCTCATCGCAGCGTTGCACAGGAGAGAAACCTGGGGGGCGCAAAACACGCAGTGATGGGCCGGTATTTCCTACTGGAACATCCCAGTCGCTGCTAATGGGCAATGAGAGACAGAGGACTCCGGACTGGACAAAGAGACCCGCAGTGCGCTTTTAGTTAACGCGCACGCTGCGAATTTTTTATCGTTCGGACAACGCACAGGAGAAATCCCCCCCACCGGCACCACCTTGCAGGTCAAGATCCATTGCCATATATACGGGGTGGCCAGTGAACGGTTGTGCAGCGCGAGCAGTCGGTTTTTTCAACCAAGAAACTCGCTAGCAGACGCTGCCTGCGTCGGCGTCGCGAGGCGAGAGAGGGGGGAGCGTAGGAGAGGGGAAGACGCGCATGCACAGTGGGGGGTGTGGACGCCGCCGGCAGGGATGCCTAGAAGAGAGAGGGGGGAGCGCAGGAGGGGAGAAAGGGGGGAGTGTAGGAGGGGAGAGGAGGGGAGAGGAGGGGACGCGCATGCTAAGTGAGGGTGTGGCCTCCGCGGGGGAGGGGATGCCTAGAGGAGAGAGAGGTGGAGAGGTTTTTTATTTTTTTAATGGGTTGGCGCATGCGCAGTAGGGGTGTGGACGGACGGACGGGGACGGACGGACGGACGGACGCCGGACGGACACCGGACGGATGGACACCGGACGGACGTGAGCATGAGACATTAAAGGCTTTCGCCTTAAAATGGAACTGTGCAATAGGTGCACCCCGGAAGGGTCCGTGATTTCACCGCTACTGTTCAATATCGCCATGGTAGGTCTATCGGAGGGTCTGAGCAAGATTCAAGGCATCGGACATACTGTTTACGCGGCCGACATAACGATCTGGTGTGCTGGCGGCAGCGATGGGCACATTTAATCTGCCCTCCAGGAAGCCATCGACTACACAAAGTCCTTTCTGCAGGACACGGGGCTCAGATGCCCACAGGGTAAATTGGAGCTGCTTTTGTATAGACCCAGCAGGCGGGGACGCAAGCCAAGAGGACTGGAAGCCCCTGGGACAGAGAGCGACATTAACCTGCACACGAAGAGTGGGGACACAATCCCTAGGGTCGCGTCGATCCGCATCCTCGGTATGATCGTGGAGTCGTCGGGCACCAATAACCAAACGATCCTCCGGCTCGCGAAAAAGACTGACAGCACCATCGGCCTTATCAGAAGGGTCGCCAAAAGACGCAGTGTTTTTGCAGAAGACAACCTGGTTCAGGCTTATCCACGTGTTCTTACTGTGCCACTTTACCTGCGTCGCGGCCATGCATGTCTGGCAGAGGACTGAGCGGGATAAATTGAACGCCATGATCCTGGGAAGGCATCAAGAGTGCTCTTGGTATCCCGAACTACAAGCAAACGGAACGACTCCTCCAGCTGGGAATGCACAATACGCTCGAGGAGATTGCGGAGGCACAGGAGAGGGCACAGGTCATCAGACTCTCGGACACGAAGGCTGGGAGGCAACTCCTGATGGCCATGGGTATCCCGCTGGCCATGGTGGGCGACAATCACTGGGGATTGTCAAGAAGACAACGTGAACAAATCATCGTTTCCCCCCATTCCGCGCAAATGCACCCGCTTCGAAACACGGGAAGACGGGCCAGGGCGGCGGCGATCCTCCGCAGGGTAGCAGAGATCCCTGGGCAGAGCTGTTTTGTCGACGCGTCCCGGTACGGGAACATCAACAAATACGCAGTGGTCTCGGTCGACCAAGCTGGGTTCGGTTCATCAACGCCGCATCAATCGAATGTTCCTCCTCGAGCGCTGCCGAGCAGGTTGGCCATTGCCGTCGCTCTCCTCGACGAGTAGCGCGCGAACGTATACAGTGACTCACGGGCAGCCGTCCGTGCCTTCGCCGTAGGCGCAATCGCCAAGGAAGCACGTCGTATTCTCGGTGAAAAAGACTTCTCTAGCCACATCTTAACGTGGTTCCCTGTTCACATGGGCCATTCTGAAGGAGGCCCCACCAACCTCAACAAGCTGGCCCACTCCAAGGCGCGAGGTATGACGTTCCGCGCCCACGGAGGTTCTCCCCAGCCCACGACGTTGGATAATAGAGATCAGCCCACCACATACAATGAAATTACGCAGCACTTCTACCTAAACAGGAGGGTCTACCCCCTCCTCACAGAAAACTACACAGAGCCCAGGCCATGACGATTAGATTCCTGCAGACTGATGCATGTCCAAATCTGGCCTTATTTCACAAAATTTACCCGGATACTTACACTAGAAGCTCGTGTCCCCGTTGTGGGGAAAGCTAACTTAGAGCATATGCACTGGCGATGCCCCTCGTTACTGGGCAGTGAAACAAGCCAACCCAAGCCATGTGGTGCTCCGCCATCAGAAGCCCCAACAATGGGGATCAGCTTTGGGCCGTCCAGAGAGCCCACGATGCGGCGGTCAGGCTTAGCCTGCCCGTCCCAACGTGGGAGAAGCCCACTGCGCGCTAGTCGCGTCTCTCAGGACTATAAATAAAGTTCCACCATCCATCCATCATCTTCTGCATAAGCGGCCTAGATGTGCCACAGATATTGCATGAATCGCACTATGCGCAACTTCATCTGAAAAGGAAGAAGGCCAAAGTTAGGCGAAACAAGTACCTGCGAAGCGACGGTGGCAACTAGAAGTTCCCGACTACGTACAACAAGAGAACAGTAGGTAATGGGAAAGGCAACGGTGGCTGCGAGAAGACCCGGAAGCGGTGGCAGGCCTACGCTGATGACGACGTGCCCGTGTCGTGTCTCTGACTGTCTGTTGGTTTAACTCGAACCTCTCTCCACTGAGAATCAACGCAGAAGCAACCTAGCAACAACCTTGACGCAACCTAGAAACAACCTGCATCACCTAGTTAAGGCCTAGAAACAACCCTACAAGCAACCACATTAGTCTTCAGAATCATCCAGTGTCTCCGCTTCAGGGCTCGTGCTACTAGTGCAAACTTCGCCATTTATTTTTCTTGCAGAAACGAGTCAACGTAAACTAATTTATTTGCGTTTTCAAATTTAAAACAAAGTGCCCTATGTTGCTGATGATTGCGGACGGGCGGCAACATGGAGGAGGACATAGAAGGGAGGAAGGAGGAGGTAGAGCACGAGTAGTAGAATCAAAAGATGGTGGTCTTGGTCTAGGGCTCAGGGTCTTTACTTCGCAACATTCTTTCTGGTGCCGAAATCCCCCCGGTCATCGCCCTTCCAAGACTTCCAGCTTCAATGGCATCGTTGGAGCGGCTGCGCAAGAACCGAGCCGTCGTCAGGGCCAGCGTCACGCGAACAACCACGCTCCTGACCGAGGAACCCGAGGAACAACCACGCTCCTGCTTGTTCCGAGCGTTCCGAGCATGCCAGTCAAGTCGACTCTCACGTTACATACCTCACCCAGAAGAACGTGGAACTCGTCAACCTCAGCAAAAAAATCTTCGAGGTGACTGACGACGGTACTTACGAGGAAGTGCTCGAGGCCGCGGAAGAATACGACCGAAAGGTATCGTACGCCGTGTCCCGAGCCCGGTTCTTTCTCCGAGAGGTTGCAACCAAAGCCACGGCAACGAATACTGCGATGTCGGAGGCTGCATTACCGAACGCCGACGCCGGGGGTGCCAGCACCTCAACACAGAACGAGGTTAGTGACTCTGCACCTCCAAGTAGCAGATGTCACACCCAGTCAAGGAACCGTGCCGCGTCATCGCACAGTGGTCCTGCCGAAACTACAGATTCCGACGTTTTCCGGCGCACTTCGCGATTGGCAGTCCTTCTGGGACGACTTCAGTGCCACAATACATCTTAACGAAGAACTTTTGCCGATTGAGAAGTTCAAGTACCTGCTCTCATATTTAAGCGGTGCAGCCAAGAGAGCAATCGAAAGCATTCGACTGACAGACGATAATTACAACATCGCGATCAAGACTTTGACGGAGCGATTTGGTCGACGCGACTTGCTCATAAACGAGCACTTTGACCACCTTCTCACCTTAGCACCAGTAAATTCTTCAGCCGATGTTGAGAAACTTCGCCTGCTTTACGACAAGGTCCAGTTTCGAGTCTCTGCATTGACCGGTTTGGGCGTCTCACCCGACCAGTACAACGTTGTGCTCAACCGCGTCCTAATGAAGTGGCTGCCCGACGATCTTTCTATACTTTATCGCCAGAAGGTCAAGGAAGCGCCGCAGGATATGTCCGGCATCACGGCCCCCCTGAAGAGAGAGATCGCCAGGCTGCACAAATGCTTAGTTTCCTGCGCATTCACATCGAGAGAACAGAGGAAGGCGGGTCAGGACGCACGACGTCAGCTTTCTCGCGTTTGCTACCTGAAGACGTCGAGCCTCCGCCCGAACCAGTGAGACATCTGCCAACGGCGTCCGCACTCGCTGCCGAATCTGCTGCAGTTACGGGAGAAGCTTGCCCCTTACTCGTATGCAACGATTCTCGCCACACCATCGAGGAATGCAACGTCCAGCTCTCGGCGGATGAAACATGTGTGGCTGCGAAGCAGCGGGGAGATAATTAGCTTGAGCGGGAGGAACGTCGCCCCTCTCATTTCACGGCAGTGGTCTGGGCGCTCATCGCGGCGCTGCGCAGGAGAGAGAATGAGGTGCGCGCGCTCCGTCATTTTCATACCGCGGAACTACCGTGGCGCCCCCCAGCGGAGTAAGCAGCTGTCACACCACCTGTCGTTCGCGCCGCTCCGTAGAGGATTCCTAGAGGAAAGGACGGGGGGGGGGGGGGGGCGTGCATGCGCTGTGGGGGTGTGGGACGCGTGAGCCGCTCCGTAGAGTAGATGATTCCGAGGGGAGAGACGTGGAGAGGACGCGCATGCGCTATGGGGATGTGGGACGCCGGAGCCGCTCCGTAGAGTAGAGTATTCCTAGGGGAGAGAGGACGCGCATGCGCCGCTCCGTAGAGTAGATGATTCCTAGAGTAGAGGAAGGGGGGTGAGCGTAGGAAAGCACAGGGGAGGGGACGCTCCGTAGAGTAGACGATTCCTAGAGGAGAGAAAGGGGGTGAGCGTAGGAGAGAGAGGGGGAGGGCACGCGCTGTGGTGGTATGGGACGCGGGAAGGGGGGGATGGACTAAGCCCCCCTCCAAACACATGCAAGCAAGATTAAGGAATGTGGTCAACCTGGGCGACAGACACCACCTGCCTAGCCATTGCTAAGCAGCCTCTCTGTGCTCTCGGCCATGACTCAAGGAATGGGGTCAACCTGGGCGACAAACACCACCTGCCTAGCCATTGCTAAGCAGCTTGTCTCTGCTCTCGGCCATGACTCTGATGACTGTGTTAGGGTTGACGGCCTTCATATTACTACAGTGTTCTGGTTCGCAAAGTGGGTGCTTCCCTACTTCATGAGAGTGGCCGGACGCGGGGAGCGGGACGGACGTGGGAGGGACGCGGGAAGCGGGAGGGGCGGACATAGCCCCGAGCATAAGATGCTTCGCATCTAAAACGGGATCGCTTGCGCAATGCTCGATGCTGCTACCGTTGCGGCAGGAGGAATCACGTGGCACGTTATTGCCGACGTGCGCGGTACGTCATGTGCAGCAGCTGCCATCGTCGACATTTGATGATCCTCTGTGAGTTGTTACGACTAGTTGCACCAAGCCGTACAAACACGACGACAGTTGATCAGGACGAGCCACGTACAGCCGGGTGAGGCACGAACACGCCTCTAGTGACATTTGTCCCAAGCACTCTCAGTGGAATCAACGCAGTCCTTCTCCAGACAGGACGTGTCTGGATTCAGTGCGGATCACGAAGGCGTCTCGTACGCATTCTTCTCGATAGCGGCAGCCAGCGCACATTTATTCGAGCGGATCTCTCAAGGGACCTCAGATGCCAGGTTATCGGAAACGAGGAACTTTCTTTGGTTACGTTCGGCCATTCGAAGCCCCGCCAAGTAATTCGCAGTCGACGGGTAGCTTTTACTCTTCGAGGGCAACGTAGGGATACAACGGTAACTGTGGAGGCCTTGGAGGTACCTGAAGTGTGTACGGTGACAAGCCCACCGATCTGCAGTAAAGTATTGGAGGAACTGTGCTAGAAGAACTACGACGTTGCAGACAACTTTCATCCCGACACCTGGCACCAACAGGGAATAAGCGTGTTACTTGGGTCCGACATCCACTGGAAGGTAGCCACTGGAAGGATAGATCGCTTGTCCAGTGATCTGATGGCCGTGGAAACCAAGTTCGGATGGACCGTTCAGGGGACAATGGAATTGCAAGGAAGTTCACCTACTAGCGCTTTATTCCTGAGCTGCAGCACGACTTTCCTTCCTGACTGCGGTGCTACTGCTATGCGGTGTCTCGACGTCATCGGAGTGAAGCCATCTATCGAGAGAAAGGACAAGACACCGCCAGAACTTCAGGCATTTGAAGTGAGCACCGTCAACTTTTATGGGCAGACCCAAGCGCCGCTCAAGATGCAAGTTCCTGAGATACCTTGCGACAATCGATGATTAGCTGAGTACCGGTTGCAAGCCCAATTCAATGGTGTGAAAGAAGAGTCCGAACTCCTAAAGCAGCATGGCACGGCTGTTAGAGCGTACGCCAACGAAGAGCACGCAGATCGACTTGAACAACTCCTGCCAAAGGAGAGTGTAAATCGTATGCCCCATCATACAGTCGTCCACCGAGATGCCATCACAAAGCTTCCTGCTGTGTTTGACGCCTCCCCGCACGCGCTAGTTCATCCCTCCCGGAAGGAAGTCCTGCTCAAGGCTACAAGGCTCGACGGTGATGTTGTGCAACTACTCATCGTCTTCTATTGTCAACCAGTCAAGTGTATGTTCTTGGGTGATAGAACTCGTTGGTGGGGAGGCAGGCCAGAGCCCGTCATCCGATTGACAAAAAAGGCTTTGAGACGCATATTTGAATAGCTCAAAAAGACACAGGGACACAGGCGAGAAAAACGATACAGGCGCTATGAATAGCGCAAAAAGACAAAGGGACACAGGCGCTCGCCTGTGTCCCTGTGTCTTTTTGCCCTATTCAAATATGCATTCCTACCAACTAGCTCGACTCTCCGTACTACTGCATTGAGACGGTCACTTGGGCGCAACAGTCTCAGTGCCGAGGGCTTCGTTACTGTGATCTTCGAAGTACAAGTGGTCGTCAATAGCGGACCTCCTTTGCACCATGACAGCATCTCTGATGAACTGCAACCACTGATTCGATCGCACTTCTTGCTCGGAAAACACGCCGTATTCTTTCTGCAAATAGCAACTCGTTCGATTGCAAAGCACTTACAAGAGAGGACCTGCCACACGTGCTGTCATAAGCATCTCAAGGCGGAGCTACAGATTCGATGGAAGCGGTACTTGCCCTGACTTCAGTCCGCGCACAATGGGCCTGTTCGTGAACTGCCTCGGCTACGTGTTGGTGATTATGTACTTGTGTATGACTACAGCGCACGTCAAAGGCTACCATATATGAACAGAGTTATGTCAGTGCACTCAGGAAAGAACGGTATTGCGCGCATCTCTACAGTGCGACTAGTTTCTGGACATACAATCAAAGGACCCGCTCAGAAGGTGTACATTCTGGAGGCAAGTAAGCGAGAATCACCTGCCTAGTGATCGCCTTGGCCCCTTGGGAACATGTTGCTGATGATTGCGGACGGGCGGCAACATGGAGGAGGACATTGAAGAGAGGAAAGAGGAGGTGGAGCACGAGCAGTACAATAAAAAAGATGGTGGTCTTGGTCTAGGGCTCGGGTCTTTACTACGCGAGACCCTATTGCAAATGCACGCGCGACTGGGTAGCGGTTTCCAGTGTCATGTCTGACTATAGGCCTAGTGTTGGTTTGATATTGAGGCGCTAAAGCGGCGTTTAACTTGGAGGCACTCGCTAGCTTTTACGGCATCTCCATAGCTCGGATGATGATAATAATCACTTGCTATAAGTAGCGAAAAAATTAGAATCATACATCGAGTAATAATGATAGAGATAGCCAGATTTGAGATTGCATAGATAGATAACGATATATACCATGAATAATGAATGGTAACAGTAAATCAAAGTATACAGAGGCATAAAGTACCACGGGAATGTAGATAAGGGCGTAGATAAGCCTGATGAGAATTGATAAGAGCTTGTATGGCATGATAAGATTGATATACCTAACTATCCTTAGCGAAAATTCTCATATGACACGTATGACACATATCCAATAATCTCGTATCATCATACGAGAACACATATGATTCATATGTGTTCATACAAGATTATTGGATACGAGGCATATGTGCCATATGAGAATTTTCGATAGGGATGTTATAACACACGTCAAAGATAAAGTACTTCCCGCAAACGAAATTAAGTCAACGTGCAAAGGCATTCGCCGTCAGCCGTCTCATTATTCGATAAGGGACCCGAAGGAGGTTTCTCAAGCGGATCTTGTGTTTACTCTCCTTTGAAGCCGATATTAAATAAAAACATGGCTGATCCCTTTGTAATAGGAATTGGTATAACACGAAAGCGAAACATGTCTACACTGAGGTAGTTGAGCGTTTATTGTGCATTGTTTCGCCACAAGGGCGAAGCAATGAATGCTACAGCAACAAATTGTAATGTCATGTGAAGAACGGCAAGCAGCTCGAAACATGCAGCGCGCAACCTCAGCAGAAAAGACGTACGAAATTAGCATACACAGGACTAGCGTGGACTAGCTGTCGCAGCTCGACATTAACGACACTTTCTGCTAGGTTTTTCTTTCCAATCTGTTAGTTTATATTTTGCAACATGATATCCGTGACGTAAATACGTCAGTGGAGCCGTGGTGGACCCGGCATAAAACAATTTCGTGTTAAAAAAAAAGCCTGTCAGATGAGTTTGCGCGCACGTCAGAAGTATAAATAAACCAAAAGCAAATTTTCTTTCCGTGGCTCTAGAGTGAACTCAGGTCTCCTCAGTCCCACAGCGACGGCTCTGACCCAAGGCTACGCGGCCAGGCTTGCGCAATGTGAACTGAACGGACGCATGCGAGTCCGTTAAAAAATGAATGGGAACGCTATACACTTGCTACAAGTCTTCATTGAAATATTTCATGTTGGCGGGCTTAGAGCGATCTGCAGCTCAGAGTTGGCTGTCCCGCTTATAATACGCGAATTTTGGCCTCTTTTTGCGCTGAGTCGTTTGTAGAATTTTCCAATCGCTCGTCGCGTTTTTTTGGGCTTATTTGCATTTTTCCAGCAAATGTGGTTATTTCAGTGATCATCACGTTCACCAGTAGCGCGTTGTCGTTCGCTATTAGCGCATTTGTGAACGACTTTGTGTAGTAGAGCATTGAAGCCCCCCCAACACGTTGGGAGAATCAACAAGTAACGTTAATCATGCGCTGGCAAACGTGCATTCAACCGAATGGAGACTACCTTAGAGACGATGTTAAAAAGCAAGTGCGTGCTTTGGTTCATAGTTGCGCATATTTTCGCTGCACAATGTAATTAAAATGATCTTTTCAACCTTCCTTTGTAATTGAGTGATATTTTTTACTATAATTAGAAATGTATTCAAGAATGGGAAAGCCCATAAATAACCGCTTTTGTAGCCTTCGCGAAATTCGCGCCGCTATTTCTTTTTTTTTTTTTTTTTTTTGCGAGGAGGCGAGGGCTTTTTTGGTGATGATTATTTTCTTGTTAGCTCGGTAGATGCTCATGAATGCTGGGAATAACGACATGGAAGACGCCATGCCGGTTCAGTCCAGAAACAGCGTTCCGAGGATGGCGGCTACCTGTAATAAGACTGAAAGCTTATGTTAGGAGGAGCATTGAGTAATGCGAAAGATAGATAGATAGATAGATAGATAGATAGATAGATAGATAGATAGATAGATAGATAGATAGATAGATAGATAGATAGATAGATAGATAGATAGATAGATAGATAGATAGATAGATAGATAGATAGATAGATAGATAGATAGATAGATAGATAGATAGATAGATGAAATCAAAGAAAAAGATAGCAGAAAGAAGGAAAGAAACAAACAAACAAACGAAGAAACAGACAAACAAACAAACAGAGACTCTTGTCATGGAATCTACAGCTCGTGCCCGTTATATTTGTCCAGCTATGAGACTGGAAACAAACTTGCATTGACAAGTACAGTAACAATTAAGGAAAGGAAATGTTCAGCGTAAGTGCAAAGAACAATTATTTCAGGGGAACTTCTTCTTGTCCTATTTGGGCATGCCTACTGCTTGACATTTCCCTTTGGAAGTGGAAAGGATGATTATTAGAATGAAAGAGAACGGGTAGAAAGAGAGATAAAGATAAGTAGTACAGGGAAGCAAAAGCGGAGACTTCCTCTAGTTACTCTCCCTGTCGTTCATTTATCTTTCTCTGTCTCCTGACATTTCACCGATAGTCACGAACACCGACACTTCGAAAGACACGGACATGGAAGGGCTGCGCCCGCCTTCGTGTTCGTTCCTTTCTTGTATGTGTTGGCTTTACCAGAAGAGAAATGTTAAACAGTAAACAATTAGTAACCGTTATAACGAGTCAGAAATTATTAGACAGTTTCAAAACATTGAAACCAGATATCAAGAAGCGGCAATGAACTGAAATCATTGGCCGCAACTTGAAAGTATATTATTTCCGCATTCAATAGTTAATTGAAAGTACAATTTTCTAATTCACGGTTATTTTTAACACATGAAGAAAAATTGTCCCCTTCAATGTACTCGCCTGAATCGTAATAATCCGAACAATGCGTGCCACGTGTGCCCAACGAGATTTAGTTAATATTTTAAAGAAGCATAAAGGAGGCAATAACCGCGGAGAGCGCGCATGTGATCATACGTGGGTCCTCTGTAAGTTCTCTTACCTTTGGCAGGGGGCCCTACAAATGCAAACACGGCGTTACTTGGTGCTATGACTTAGTTGCTTTCTGCGCGTACCGTACGTCACGCCTCTTGTAAACATCCAACGAAAAAAAAAAGAATGATACAGCTAGCCGCCGGTTCGTCTCGTTGTATTTGTTCGGTCAATTTTACCCCCGTGTTTTTTCCCACTCCGGCGAAAAGCGGACTCATGACTGGCAATCGCAAGCGCCCACACAACAAGCCACAACTTCGCGCGGCTAATTATCTCGAGGGAGGCATCCAACGGTGCATACAATTAACGATCTCCTCTTCTCCTGCATTCCCGCCGGCTTTCTCAAACCGTCCGTGTCGGATGATGGTCATGGACTCGCAGGTACTCCCACCGACGACAAGCTGGTGCCGCTTCAATGTTCGCGCTTGCCTGCAAAATGATGGTCGTCTCGTGTGGCAGGAGAGTCAATTAGGGCCAAATTCGCTCGACAGAACGGGGCTTTCTCTTTTTCTTTACTAGCTAATGAGAAGCCTGATGCGCTGTCAGGGACGTAAACTTGATCCCAAGCTCTCGCATAATCCCTAGTATAACACATTTATTCGTAACGCGGGCAAGTCAAATGCCCGTTTAATAACGACTTACCTTACCTGCCTGAATAGTAATGAGAACTAAGAGAAAATAATGCCAAGCAAAGTATACGGGGATGTTATTAGTAGTACATGTAATCTAAATGTGAAAAGAGAAAAGTGGACGAACAGATAACTTGCCGTGGTCATGGACCGAACCTGCGACTTTCGAATAACGCGTTCGATACTACTAATAACATCCCCCTATACTTTCCTTGGCATTATCGTCTGTTAGTTCTGATTAATATTGTGTCTAACAAGGCAAAATGAGCCCTTAAAATTTTCACTTCTTTCCTTCATTCATGGCGAGGGTGTCGTTCTGGCAGACTTGATGC
>JALIZH010026101.1:0-39077 GCA_030522465.1 Rhipicephalus appendiculatus
GGCGCTTCAGGCGCCCTCTTGAGGATGCAGTGAGGAAATTGTACCTTAGGCGGCGCCGAGTGAAAGAACTGTTTACGAGGCAAATAAGGAACTGGGGTTATCCGTCGCTTTCCTTTGTATTTGTGTGATAAACATTCGTATGCAGTTTTCACTCGGGGCCGTGCAAGGTGAACAAAGATGAACTGAAATCGGATGAGTACCCATAGACTTGAAACACCAGCAAGCGCCCGGTAGCTCTACCTTTCCCCTTCAGAAGAACCTTCGACGAGGCCGAAATGCCGAACAACCGTGTGATTAGATTTAGGTGCACATTAAGGAACCTGAGCTGGTCAAATTTAATCCTGAGCTCCGAACTACTGCGTGCTTCATAATTGCATCGTGGATTTCGCACGTACAACTCCATTATTAAGTGTATCTTTCATAAAAGACGCTGGGGGGCCCGGTGGCACGCGGTATCGAACCCAGTGCCGCATTCAAGGCGTATAAGCTTTTGGGTTAAAGGAATGAGCTTCTTTCATAAAGTGACACCATTGTCGGAACCACTTCACCACTGCTGCCGTTTGGGCTGTCTGCCTCTCCTTACTTTTATGCTCGCGTGCGAAGGTTAAAATATGCGTAATCGTGGCTGGACGCCGTGACTCAGCTGTACGCGTCAACTGCACATAAACGGAACTTAAAAATTCCATTTTCTGTGGCTGCTGTTTAATGCCCCGCATAATCTATAAATGAATCCGTGCTTTTACCTGCCCTCGGTAACATCTGTCTTTGCTTCGGCTCGCCAAATGAGTGCCTGTGCATGTGCGTACGCGGCACAGGTGCGTGTTTATGTACACATCTACCGTGGTGCTCTTGTCAAAGCCTATGCGTGATTGTGACTGAACATATTTTACTCTAGGTCCACCTTAACAAGCTTGTTAATATGCTTAAGTGATCACAGGTTTCGGCTCAGTAAATTGGACATCTTGACCCGCCTTTTTGACGCCGCATTTTGCTCAAACAGGGCTCGCTGAATGAAAGACTTCGGACCGCCAACAAGCAATCTCTTATGTGTCTTGTATGACGTTTCTGCTCAACGCTGGCATCACAGACCTGTTCGTGGGGTTCGAAAGTGATGAATGTTTCCGGTCGTGTATTTCTGACGAAAAGAGGCGCGCAGCTCTTTTAGTGAATGATAGGTAAAACAAAAAAGGCATGCGGCGTGTTTCTCTGGTATTAATGCCCTGCTCTTGCCCCTAATCCTCTTCAAACAACGAGCTGCATACGCGCTGGAAGAAATTCGTCACGTGACTCACCAGGCCAATCAGAGCGTCTGTTTCGCCTGAAGATTATTCCTCCTGGGCTATGGAGCCCTTTTTAAGCAACGCGACAATTTAATCCTATACTCTTCTCATTGTCGTCGTAAATGATGTAGAATGAAGCTATTGCGTCTATTTCTCGTCTTGTGTATGCCCAATCTCCTTGGTCTCCGTAGTCAACGGCGCGCCGACCCCGGCCAGCCATCAGTGCCTAATGCCGCCTAATTTCACTACCTAAGACGCGATAAATCCGCCAACGCAACATAACAAATTGTTCAAGAGGCACCACGTCCCTGTAAGAAAGTATTCCTGAAAGATGATCTGTAGAAAACACTGCACCAATTCTGGATGTAGATGTAGACTCTAAAGTTGTCGCTCACCCTTCCTAGGGGGATTCACCAATTATCGGGTGATAAGAATTATAGATTTAAAGTATAGAAAAAAAAAAAGATTCTGTTGTTTAATAAGTGTTTTTGGTTCCAAATATTATTTGGCTATGAAAAAGTATATAGGGGTCGAACTGGTTCTTTGAAAACAATAAGCGATTATCAGTTGCCTCTATCATCGCTCGCACGGTTTCTTACCTTTCATGCGAAAGTGATAAGCTTCCAAAGAAAAATGTAAGCCGCTACTGCAATAAATGAGCTTCGGTTCACTCGGCGCCTGTATCCTTGGCCACTGCCCCCATTCCACGGAGCTTCATTATCTGAGTCAGCTCAACAGCACGTGCGTTGTGTAAGCTATACATCGAAGAAATCCGTTTACGAGTGAGTGGACTGAGTTAAGCCTCACTGACCGTTGGCCCGCAAAACCGCCTATTTTGCGGCGCTGTCAGTGGCTATGTGGAGCGCCGTCTTGCGCTGTCTTGTCGAGAAAAGCGGGCTTTCACGGCCTCGCGTGCGATTCCTTATCGCTTACCTTTCGCATCCGCTTTAGGATATCTATATCTTCGCAGCTTCTCTTCGAGTGCTGGCGGGCTGCAGTGAATGGGCCCCGTCGTCCCTGCCATTTGAGCAGGGTTGCCGTTGGTGGCTACTTTGCGCCAAATTGGCTACTTTTCGACCCCGCCTGGCGACAAAAATTTGCAGTTGGCGCCATGGCTATTTTCTGGCTACTTTTAAAGTGCTGATTTGGCGCATTAAGTAGCCATTTTTTCTCATTTTTGCAGACAAAGCACATTGTTTTTACGCTTTTCTCTCGCTTCAGCGGATGCCTACGGTCGTCCTCCACCCACCAGTAGGCTGGTGCACATCGAGGCATTCCTTACGCGACGCTTAGCGCGTCTCCAAATACGGAGTGGCGAAGTTGCGTGCATGGTAACGAACACGTGGCCAGCTAGGTGCTCAAGCTTCCCGCCATCTATTGTGATGCTACTCGCAAGTTTTACGAATAATTCTGATGCGCAGTGCGTGTTCTCGTGTAAATGGGAAAACAGACATCTGCAACAAAATTTAGCTGGCCTGTTCATCTACAACCAGAATTTGGTCTGCAGCTTCAACGAAAATCTGTTTCAACTTTACATGTTCCTTCTGACTTGCTGGCTGGAATATTCGAATATAACTTTGTGTGTGGTGAGAACTCATATTTTCTACAAAATATATATGCACGCGTAATGAATTTATCATAATTCGTTCACTTAATTTATTTCCAACTTATCGGTGGCTTTCTATGCTCTTACTTATTCAAAATGGTATTATTTATTGATCAATACTAAAGAATCTGCTCATAATACCACTTCTGTTCCACTTGGCTACAAATTTGGCGATAATATTAAATGGCATGGCTACTTTTGGCTACTTTTGGCTTGAGTTCTGGCTCCTTTTCAAGTCCACCCAACGGCAACCCTGCATTTGAGATCTTCGACGAGAGTTACGATAGCTCTGACGCCCGGAATAACCACTCTAAGCTGCGAGGCTGTTTCTAATCAACGTTATAAACTGTCATAATTAGTGCGAGAATGACCATCAGTAGAAAGAGAGAGAGACATAGAGAGATGTTTCTGGGGTTTCTTGCCAGTTTTGAACTCCTCTTACTTCCAACCAGAAGATATGTAAGCTGTCATGTTTGTTATAGATCGGAGTTCCCGTAAAAAAGTGCCAAAACAATAAAATGATCAGGAGAAAGCAGCGACACTTCTTTACAGTGGAGTCCTGTTATCACTTTTTCAGTTTTTTTTTTATTCGACGATATTCTTCAAAAAAAAAAAACAGCTAATGGACTATCATGGATACACTGGTGTGGCACTTTGCAATGTTTACTATACTTAAGGTTGTTCAAGTTGTATAGAAAGGGCAGTGGAGCCCGAGCGTACTTATATTGAACTTTCAAGGAATGCAGGATAAATGGGTGGCAATCGAACACGCGACCTCGTCTAGCCGAACAGCGGAACCTCATTCGAGAACTTGAACACATTTTAGAAGACAGAATCGTTCAGTTTCGATGCCCGGCGTTCAGAATGGCTGGCAGTTTGTCTTCTTTGTTATACATTATTGTGTAGCGAAAGAAGCCAAAACACGAGTACTTACCCATTCATAAAAATATTTGCCTACCGTTCTAACTTGAGCTTTGCTTGTTAACGCCGTAGATAGACAAATGAGACAACGCTAGGGATATTAACGGCAAAATAAGCAGCCTACTTAGTATAGGGCATTTGGGCGAAGGGAAATGGGGAGGCACTGAAAGAAGAGCGTAGAAATAAAGCAGGCATTCAAAAAGAAAATAGAGGAGGTGAGCAAAGGGATAACTTATAGCCTCTCTGGTAGCCTACTCCTACGTGTAAAAAGTTGAATGGTGCGCAGACAGTCTGTTGCGGCCAAGTTGAACATTCTTGACGGTTGGCAACTTTAGAAGCGCACGATCTTAGAATGCCGACCTAATCAGAGGTCGTACCAATTGCCTGTAACGGCACTACTGATGTTGCCGGCTTAAATTTTGGTCACGCTCACTGCCATGCTGGTTAACTGTAGTAAGTGAAAGGAGCGGTTTTCGCACTGCAACGCCACCGTATTCGACTCCCTTTACTAAACTTATACGGCGGTCTCTGTCATGACGTTCTTCCGGTATATGGGGCCATATACAGGGTGTTTCATTTTTTAGATGTGAAGCATCTTATGGCGAAGCTTAATCCGGTGGTGGTGGTGGTGTGCCGCGTGGCCTCCCTTACTGCGCATGCGCGAACCCTTTAAAAAAAATAAAATAAAAAACATCCTCTCCCCCTCCTCTAGGCATCCCGCCCCGCGGCAACCACACCCTCAGTGCGCATGCGCCTCCCCTCCTCTCTCCCCTCCTACGCTCCCCCTCTCTCCTCTAGGCATCCCTGCCCGCGGCGTCCACACTCCCCACTGCGCATGCGCGTCCCGCCCTCTCTCTCCCCCCCTCTCTCGCCTCGCGACGCCGACGCAGGCAGCGTCTGCTAGCGAGTTTCTTGGTTGAAAAAACCGACTGCTCGCGCTGCACAACCGTTCACTGGCCACCCCGTATATATGGCAATGGATCTTGACCTTCGAGGTGGTGCCGGTGGGAGATTTCTCCTGTGCGTTGTTGAACAATAAAAAAATTCGCAGCGTGCTTGTTAACTAAAAGCGGACTGCGGGTCTCTGTGTCCAGTCGGAGTCTTCTGTCTCTCATTGCCCATTAGCAGCGATTGGCATGTTCCAGTAGGAAACACCGCTCCATCACTGCGTGCTTTACGCCTCCCCAGTTTTCTCTCCTGCGCAACGCTGCGATGAGCGCCAGCGTCAACGCCGCCGCCAGTGTAAGCGTTAGCGCCCGCTGCTTCACATCTACACATGGTTCCCTTTAGCGGGAGATGGTTTAATTTTTTTTAACAGATTTTTTTGCAAAAAAATCCTATAACTGTAAGGCTCCTATCGTGCTCTCACACGAACTCCACGTCGAGGCTGAAATACTTCGCCGCAGTTAACATGAGACTGTTGCGACTAATTAAAACAATTCGTTAATTAACGTCTTAATTATTCACTTGAGTGCAGGTGTTTAAATTACGAAGTTGCAGTGCGTGTCAATTTGTGGCATACCTACTTTTTAGAAATAAAGAAAAGTTGCACGTAGTTCGAGAACTTGACGGGCGAAATCGAAACTGATCGCGCAAGGCGCGCACGAAGCGCGACCGTGCTGCTACGTCAGACCGGAACTACCCGTCACACGGGAGTGAGAAAATTCGAATGATGGCGCGCCGCGGCCGTATGTTTTCGTGAAAAGCTGCAAGTCGTCTCACTTGGGCCGGCACATCGCCTTACTTTTGCACGTAATGTTTCGTGCTTATCTGTTTACGTCGAACTGTGCACAGGAAAACTGGAATAGCAATCTTTTCTATATCTCGGAAGCATAAAACTCGGCGGTGGCCACCGCAGCGCTTCCTCGTCTTGCAGACAGCCGAAATATTTGTTTTCGCGCCTTTTATAGCTTAAGAAACAAGCAGATATGCACCACCCATTGCACTTGAACATTGATCTGTCTACTAGCGTATTCAGAATGCTTGCCAAATTTTCTGACCAGATTCTGTTTTCCTTCATTCAAACTTGTCGCTTCCCTGCCATGTGTTCCGCCGCGCTTTGTGCGCGCTGGGTGCGATCAGTTTCGATTTCGCCCGTCAAGTTCAATGATTAGTATCTCGAACTACGTGCAACGTTTTCGACTTCTAAAAAAGTAGATATGCCATAAGTTGGCACGTACTACGACTTTGTAATATAAACACCTGCCCTCGCAACAATTACTCGCAACAGTGACATGTTAACTGCGGCAAAGTATTTCCGCTTCGACGTGGAGTTCGTGTGCGAGAAAACGACAGGAGCTTTACTGTCATAGGATTTTTATAAAAGATCTGTACTTGAAAAAAAAAAAAAGAAAAACACCCTGTATATTTGAAGAATTTCTCGCGTTATCGTTGCAGCATGCATACGAGATACCTCTCAGTCTCATGCGAAGTTGTTGTATGAAAATTTGCCTCAAATCAATGCAGTTACATAGGCAGTGGCTGTCATGAACTTATCGTATAGTTTCCTTGATGGATACATCCGATGGGACTTAGGGCCAAACAACGAAACGTTCCTTTCCTTCGACCGCGTCCTCACCTTACGTGAGGCCTCCTTACAGCCAAGTACCGACGGAGGAAGCAAGCGTACTCTGAAAGCTCCCTTCACCCGTCCTCGCGGGAGGAATGGTTGCCGCGCTCCTGCGTTCGAGATTATCGAATATAAGCTTTGCTCACAAGTGTTTATTCTGTAAAAAAAAGTTGGGTCACCACATCACTTCCAAATTGAAGTGTTAATATAGACGCGTGTGCGCTTTCTTCCAACTGCGATTACTAAATGTGAAAAGCCACCGTAGTCGAGCGCAAAACGTGGTGCGGTCTAGGAACACTGAAACGCCCGCCTCTTTAAACGCTCTCAGTCTAAACGCGCTTCACGAGTCAGACATGCCTGCGAAAACACCCTTCTCCCCGCAGAGGTGGTGGTGGGAGGGTTGCCTCGGAAACAAGCATCACGTGGGCTAGCTCATCACGTGGGCTAGCTGTGAGGTGAAGCGCTCGTTCAGGGCCAGGAGCGGACCTAAGGGCGCACGAAGGTAGCCCCAAAGCAACCTTAAGCTGAGGAAGCGCCAAGGAACCCTTCACCGAGGGCTCCTCAGTGAGGAAGCTTTCAGAGTGACATAAGGCGGCCTCACCAAAATGAAGGCTTCCTTACTGAGGAAAGGAACGTTTCGTTGTTTGGCCCTTAATTCTGCTGCGTTCAGTAGTGGCTTCTTTCATACTTTTCACGACCGCAACATCGCGAATCCTTCATATGCGCGCTATTGCAGCCCGTTAACCTATACACCAACTGCTCCATTTTCCGCCCTTCTTTCATGCATCTCGCACTGTAAATGTTCGACTACAAAAACGAGCCCGGCGTGCTCTGCATCTTATCTCGCGACTTGCTGGCCCTTTATCGCGCGTCGCTTTGAGAAGTCGACGGCGAGTTGCAGCTGGAATGAGAAACTTGACACTCAATGTGTGTTCAGATAGCCCAATCAGTAGGACTAGTGTTTTTCTTTTCTTTTTACGACGTAGTTTTCGATCGCTTTCCTACGAGGGCGGAAGTTTCATATCTTGCTATTGCCGTTCCGTTGTTGGCATTCGTCTTTTGCCTAGTATGCTTAAGATTTCAGTTTTGCTGGCAAGGCTTCTGTGTGATATTTCCTCAAGTTTGGAGCAGCGTATCTTGGCTCCCACGCAGAGCCAGACAGGCAGCTACATGACTCACTCCTCGCGATGCGTATGAATCGCGCGCTATCACCTAAAATTCGTTATAAACGCATATACGCAAGACTGTTCTAACGGCAGTAGCTGGGCGAACTGCGCGGCACTGTATTATATGCCCGGCTTTATATACGTTTGGCGTGTCTCACTGCTGTCGCCGAAATCAAGCGCTTCGAACGACGGAGGGCTTTCCAAGGATTCTATAGAGGTAAATCTGGTGCCATTTCCGGAGTGAGATTAGACTTTACACGCCATGGCCACGAACGTTGAGTAGAATCTACTTGCCCCGGACCTTGCCGTTTTGGATTCAGTCTTGTTGACATTATAGAACTAGTTTTCCGTTTAGCATGCTAATCTTAATAGTCTATATTAAAACAGTAATTATGAAAGCCGTGATAAATGTGAAAAAATCAGCTAGATTGAGAGCGAGACAGGGTTCTAAGTGTTGCGGTATATTTATACGCTACTAATGCGTAATGATATGAAGAGTAGAAAATGTCAAACGCCCAGATACTGTAACACAGTATTGAGAAATTTCACGCGAGACGGGGAGAATAACAAAATACGCTGCAGTTGTGGTGCTTCTTAACCCAATCCATGGCGAATCCTCCAGAAGGATGTCTACAGCTTCCGATTTCCTAAGCCGCTGCGGTGGTGCAGTGGTTACGATGCCCGGCTGCTGACCCGAAATTCGCATCTTCGATACAGGCCGCGGTAGTCGCCTTTCGATGAAGGCGAAATGCTAGGGGGCCCGTGTACAGAGATTACCCGCCAGAATTACCGAAGAAGCCATGATTTTCTATTACCACGCATACTTGAGCAGGGCCTGTTGCTGAACTAGTTGGCTCAGTACTTGAGAAAAATAGGTATGGCGCAAAAGGGTCTGGTACGAAGTGCATCCACTTTGTCCACAAGTGTTTGTCAGTTCGTGTCTTCACTTCGTCCGCGTCCTTTTCGGGTCGTACCTATTTTTTTTTCAGGCATACATGAAATTTGGCAAGCGTTTCTCCAGTTCTTTGGAGCTGACCGAACGCGTGTTGCTGTCTTCGGCAGATGAGGCGCACCCATAGTGTTTGCATGACGTCGTCCAATGGATTAGCGCTACGATGCATTAAGGTTTTCAATTGCGATTGTGCATCGGCGCATTCGCCAGGAGCGGCGGCCGTCCTTCGCAATTCGTGTTCCGCCTTTCTTAGCGTTGTTGAACATGTTTTCCATTCGAGCCGAAGGCATCGCACAAATGCAGCAGGCAGCGAATATGGTTTCCGGCAGCGCTCTGTGCGCAGCCACTTGCAGCAGCGGCTGCGCGAGCGACGTCAGTTCGTCGCCGGTCGGGGCGGACAAGGCTACGTCAATTAGGAGGCGGGCGGGGCGTGTCAGGCGCTGTGGTGCGTCTTTGTGTGTCGCTGGCTGCTACGCTAGCGGGCGTTTATTGACGACCGAGTGACATCCTCTTCCTCTCCCTGTCCATAGTCTGTAGCGGTCGACGCGAGTCCGACACAAGCTTCACGTGCATAAGTGGACGAATCCAGCTTGTGTGGAATCTCACTTCTGTGCCACGGAAGCGAATATCGGCCCTTATTCCCAAAACGTTATGTTAGCCTGCTCTGATATTTTGTGAGAACTGTCTGGCAAGAAAAACTCCCTACTGAAGAATGCGCAGACTGCAAGCGTATCTGACGCACCAACACCAGTACTCCTCCTTAGGCTTGTGGGCAAAGAGCCGGAAAGCTGCGCACTCGCGACGTTAAACACCAGATGGTATATTGAGTGAAAAACAAGTAAAAATTTGGGTTTTAAATGGCTCCTTCAGCCGTATACTTTAAGCCTCTCGTATACACTACGCAAGAACGAGCCCAAGAACGCGTTTTCCTCGTTTTAGTTGGTCCTTAAGCCGTACTACTGTCAGTTATGAGAGACTTAGTAAAGACGCCGCCATGAGTGGGTACATTCCTGCCGTTTTCGTAATCTTTGTTTTTTTTCTCGTTCTAAAATTTCTCTGAGGAGTGTTTAGATCTTACTGGCCCCCTGTTTCCTGACTGCAGCTAATCTTTTTTTAAAACTTTGCGTAGGAGAGCTAGCGCGTGGCCTGTCTGCCCTGGGCATCTCTGTTCCGCCTTGGATTTTCTCTGCAACTTGCGTTGAAAATAAGCGGTGAGCGGGCTGAAACGAAATGTTCCAGCTCGTGCGAAGCATGTCATGTTGATAGGGCGGTGTACAGGCCGTGAAGAATCATCCAAGGCGTGGTCCTTGCGGGAAAACTGTTGATGTATACATGTAGACTCGTGCGCGATAATAGAGTGCGTCGTCAGAGCTGAAGTAACAGCACTGCAGCGCCCTAGCGCGAGCGACCTATACTGCGTAGCGAAACTGCGGCCATGCATATAACGAGAGACCGACTCCCCCGGCAGGCCTCGATTGAGCTGAGGGAAGTGTCACTTGCCCTCCTTCTATAGCGAAGGACAACGATGGGTGAACAGCCGCATAGGCGGAGTGTAGAGAAAGAGGCTGCCGACCCGCTTCACTATATCTGGTTTGGCTGACATCCAAGCGACTGACTACGTCCTCTCGTATACAGTTTGCCAATTGATAAACACCTTCGCGCGTAACTATATCTGTAGAGCCGAAACCGCAAAAGCTTCAGGAGCGCCGTATGCGAGGAAGAAACGAAAAAAATACTTTCTCTCCGCTAATGCTGGCGTTTCAGAAGTGAATGATGCAGTGGCTTCATCGCTGTCCAAGATTCTAAACTTGGTGGCAAAGTCGCGAAAGCTATACAACTGTTACAGAACATTCGTTCGCCGAAAACTGCGTTGCCAATGGTTGCATGGCTGAAGGCAAATGTTTCGGATGCAGGTAGTTCGCCAAATAAGACATATTTATATCAGCCAACGCCTTCTTCAAGGAATTCCAAGGTGCACTGTGTGGCACGTGTGCCTTGTGTGGCGAACGCAGAGAAGATGATATAAAATCCTATTTTCTCGCAAATTCCGAGCGCATACATATAAACTGCCTATGACGACAGCATTGAGACTTGCACAGCACTGAAACTTCGCTTACATTTACTCTATCGTTTAGTCGGTATTTTCTATATCAACCTATACTCCACCTGATCTAAGATGTCGGCATTAAACTTATTAAAGCATGGACAAAATTGCACTGGTAATGCGTTATCGAAGACACGATCACCCAAAACTCGCGTAATAACAGTTACCATCACTATTTGGTGTAGTCAATGTGATCATATTTCTCTTACTCGCTGAAGTATCGCAATATCCGCGCTATGAAAAAAATTGTTTTGTAGCTCCGAAGTCCTATGTGTATAGCGTTTATATGTAAGCTTTATGTCTCTCGTTTTCATTTTGCAACACACGCGCAGAGCTTTTCTCGCGCATTCACAGCTGACTTACAACAAAAACGTTTCCCTACAAATATTCTCTCTTCCACGTAATGTAGTCCACCGGTATGCACTCTTGTCTGTACACTGTCGTCCTTTATGAAATGGGAACACGCGAGCGCGTGGCCGGCGCTCTGCGGCGGCTGCCTACAGCCCCATCTACCGATAGCTAAAAAAAGCACGTCCGCTTTCGGCGTCATCTATGGACAAACAAAATAACGAGTCATGACTTTTCGAAAAGCGCTGCTAGATCACGCTCCCGCTCCGGTATCGCAACGGGCGGTGCTGCCAAAAGCATACGCGTTTTCTTTAGCTGTCGGCCGATGGTGCTGTGGGCAGTCGCTACAGAGCGCGGGCCACGCGCTCGCGTGTTCCCCTTTCATAAAGGACGAGATGTACACTCGGTAAAGCGATTAGCGTCGTGTAAACAGTGTTATATCTGCCTATCTGTCGGGCAGAATGCCGAGACGGCAACAACGAAGGGTCCAAATTTGACATTGAGTGAAGCCGTGAGAACGTTCACACTTCCGCACCCTCTATGCGAGTGTGAATGCGTTTGCTGCTCGCGGAGTCATGTCGACTCTTGCTTACTTTTCTGTTCTTTGTCCCGCGAAACGGGCTGTCACATAATGGGCCGTCCTGCGGGGTGGAGGAAATGTGCCGCGGAAACAATGAAGCAACTTCACAGTGTGCGACTGCGCGTAATTGGCTCGCTGGCCTTGCCTGTTTAGGTCTCGCGTTCCATGCTTTCACGCGATCAAGGACGCGTATGAGGCGCGGCGTCGCATGGACATGCGTGATGGCGTCAGATGCTTGAGCTAAAGCAGATGTAATACCAGATGCATGTGCAGGGAGTATGAGGTAACCGCATCACCGCCAAGGCCGCAGCAAGACAGGTCTGCACTTTTCGGCCCTGCACGATAGGGTGAACCGGGATATCCCAAGCAGAGAGAGGGAAAGATAATTTATTCAAATGATGGCTCGAGGTTTCCTTAGCAAAGTTTGTAATGGAGGGGAAATCGATCTGAGTGTGGCTAACATGGGCGCTTCGCGTGAGAAACTGTATGGATAATTAAGTGTTGCTTCAACGCTATCAGAAGACCTGAACCAGTCGTCCGTACATATTACTGTCATTTACCGGTACTTCTCCCGGAATGTCTGCAGTCCTCAAGCCTCATTTTGGGTTATATAGTTAGCTGCATGTCTTTACTGTGTAGCATTCTATGTAAGCAGCCCTGGCGGAAAGCTGACACTCGTGCGTATCACAATTTCAGTTTAACCAACAAAACTATTATTTTGTATATTTTTGTCGAGAAAACGCACTGCCAAGTCTCATACTTCTCTTATCCACGTGATAAAGTATACACCGATGTCCTATTGGGTGCAGGTGCACTCAAGCGCAACGGCAAGCTTGTGCAATAGCGGTCGCGCGCTTTGACCAAAGAGCATTATCAGGGCAAACAATTTTGTAAGCCATAACGCCTGATTGATGAAGGCACTGCTGCAATTGTTAAGGACGACACAATTTCTCAAGCCACTGTTGATTGTAATGGAGTTCATTGGGCTGCACAAGTGGAGCTGCGCTGTGTTAGTTGTCGATAATAGTGGCCGGCTGTAATCGCGTATCAGTGCTGCCCCCCTTTCTCTTTCTCTATCCCTATTTCTGTCGTGTTTTAGGTTGTCGCCACTCCCGCGTTATCGATTGTCCATGTCCGTATACACTGTAGATTTCGTGTTATTAACTGTTCAGTCGGGTTATGAACTACTCTGTGTTCTGCCCTGTACAGGTGGGGAATCCTGTTCTCGCACCCGGCCGACTACACGCCAGTATGCACCACAGAGCTGGCCCGGGCCGCCCAGCTGGCGCACGTCTTCGAGAAGAAGGGCGTCAAGATCATCGCCCTGTCCTGTGACAGCGTCGACAGCCACCACGGATGGATCAAGGTACGCGACGGGTAGATTGGAGAATGCAGAGGGCTACTGCTGAAGGGACGTTTTCATGCTTACTACACATCCAGACACACAACTCCCGAGTTGCCTCGCAGTGAGATGTAGAAGGGAGCGTCTTGACGCGCGAAGGAATGCACTGAACCTATTTGAAATCGATGTGAGGAAGCCCACTTGTTTTCCTTGCATTTGTTGCCGCATTATTCAGTGTACTGCATGTATGCGTCAGCGTTTTTTTAATTATTTTTTTTAGCCATACCTACGCAGAATCCCTTCCTGAAGGCTTACGGGCACCTGCTATTGCCTCACCACACCCGCACACACACTCACACAATATATATATATATATATATATATATATATATATATATATATATATATATATATTG
Organism: Rhipicephalus appendiculatus; assembly: GCA_030522465.1. NCBI lineage: Eukaryota > Metazoa > Arthropoda > Arachnida > Ixodida > Ixodidae > Rhipicephalus > Rhipicephalus appendiculatus. Next base: position 13,285 of record JALIZH010026101.1, read on the forward strand.
CCATAGGCGTGCGCACGAGGGGGGCAGAGGGGGGCGGCCGCCCCCCCTGGTCACCTGAGAGAGGGGGGGCGCAAATTCTGCCTTATACATTGGCTTAATAGGAAGGGGGGGGCGCTGCGATGAACCTTCGCCCCTCCCTGCCCCCCCCTGAAGGGGAACCCTGCGCACGCCTATGTATATTGCAAAACGGCAGCTCTGCTCTGCAAGACGGCAGCGATATCGCGGACTCACGCCGTTTACTGAGCAGAGGCGCCGACTAACAATCTTCGAACGAGGAAGGTGATCACAGTGATGATGATTATATACAGGTGAAGAGGATGAAGGACAAACGCAGTGAATATTGTGCTCACAATACATATTATATATATATATATATATATATATATATATATATATATGGCCGTCATGATGTCCGACATTTTCTTGTGCATTTTTGACGAAATCATTCCGCCTACCGTCGACTCCGTGCGAAATACCTTTCGCCAGACGGGGATCAGTACTGCTTAAAGGTTTGTGTGCATCAAGAGGCCAGGACACTCTAAACCTCCGAAAAGGCGGCAGTGGCACCGTCCTTGTGACGTACGCTTGGTATTTCGTTGCGTTAAATGGGTTTGCTCTGAACCTAAAGTAGTAGGTCTCTTCATTTTAAGTGGCCGGGGCCTTCTGCTGTAGCGTTGTACCAGCACCTAGCAACTGCAGCTGAGTGCATGCAGCGCCAGTTTAGGAACGTTCAGGCGCTATGTGCGCACTAGTGCTGCATGTTTGTTTCGAAAATAGACACGGAAGGGCAAGTATTGGTTTCTGTGCGAAGCATTTCACGCCATTCGCATAGCGCAAGTGTCTATAACATTACTCTTGTCACAAACCACTGCGTGCTGAAGGGCGTATCGCGTCGTCACCAAATCGTTCCACGGTTCGGCGCGATGGAGCAACTGGCGTGTACTTGCAAGGGTCCTACTTCGAAGTTGATTTGGTAAGAATTGCCACCGACCGTAACATTAGCACGCTGAGCTACCATCCCGGTAATTTTTCGACTGCCCCTTTAGATTTCGCTTAAATGCCCTGTCCTTTAAGAACGAGACGTCGTGACCGTCTGCAACAGTGACATCTGGCAACTGTGCCGTTGGTGCAAAGCCGCAAGCTGGCGGAAGTCACATGCGTTAAGTTCGGCACCTGTGCGAACGTGCTTCTACTGTAATCAGCAGCGCTTTCATCAACTCGGGGCAGGCCTCTCGGGAGCCTTATCAACAAATCTACACGCAGCTCAAGGGAGACCACTGTTTTTTTTTTTTTTGTTATCGCAATAATCGACATCCTTATAGGGCTACATTGTGAGAAGACCCATTGGAGTCGATCATGCTTTTTCACTAGAGAACGCGTTAAAAGAACATTTCCCTAGCTGTCAACTTGTTTCGCCACAAAGGCTATAACCTTGTCAACATGTATGTCATCTGAACGAAACCCGTTCTCAGTCCAGTAGTTGCTGACAGAGCGCAATGCAAACAGCGTTCTAAAGGTGATTCTGCGATGCATATAAGGAAAATTGAAAAAAAAAATTGAAACATTACTCTTGTTATCTATTGATATATCCATAGGCGTGCGCAGGGTTACCGTTCAGGGGGGGGGGGGGGGGCGAGGGTTCTTCGCAGCACCCCCCTTCCCTATTAAGTCAATGTATGGGGCAGACTTTGCGCCCCCTCTCCCTCTTAGGTTCTTAGGGGACTAGGGGGGCGGCCGCCCCCTCTGCCCCCCTCGTGCGCACGCCTATGGATATATCCTAATCAGGTGTCGACCAGGCTCTTAGGTGTGGTGCGTAGGAAAGACAACGGAATTATTGCATGTGTGTGAGGGTTCCATCAGCTTATACCTAAATGGAAGTACATCGGCGTTGTTGCGCTCAGGTATGGTTCCGGATTACAAACCTCTACCTTGTGCTGAACCACTCATGTACTGGCTAGTTCGTATATAACTTGCGTGTCTGTTAAGTTGTGCATCGCATGACTGTATATGGTATGCACGAAACGTTCGTGATGCCTATACGCAGCTCCAGCTCACTAAATATCGCGAGTAACTATTTGCTTAATTAAACAGCCGTGAGTACCTTTTTGATAAGTGTAGTCTGGTTGACAGTGGTTGACGCTAACCAGCTGTCACCCTCTCAGCAGAATGAAATTCAGCAAGAAAAAAAAGATTCAAAATGCTTTGCCTAATAAATTAGGCATGGTCTTTTGTTAACATAAGCGCTTGAGTGGTAGCTATATAGCACCTGAGTGATAGCGTTACACGATTCGCGGATGCACCACACGGTGCCGTTTCTCTTCATGACGTACTGAAACAGGTGAAATTATGTACCGTTTATTGTAGAATTGTTGATTAAAGTATTGGGCAGGCAAGCCAGAATGGTTGGTCTAGACATTAATATGCGGAAAACTATTGTTCAGCCGTCTATGAAGAGAACAGCGCTTTGCGATAGGCAGCGAGGCAGTGGAAGAAGTATGGAGGTGCTGTACTTTTGGCAGGTAGCAGCGATTGCAGATCCAAAGCATGAGGCTAAAGTAACCAGGAGAATAAAGCACGGGGTGAAGTGCGTTTGGTAGGTATTGTCAAGACCATGAATGGCTGTCTACCGCTATCCCACGTGTGAAAAATTTAAAACAGTTACGTCTTACAGGTATTGCCTGCGGGGCGGAAGGCTAGGAGAACGGGTTCAACATAAATTGGGGCTGACACAGCGAGCCACGAGGAAAATTAGAGGTAACGTCAAAATGCAAGATTAGATCAGAATGGGTCAGAGAGCAAACGCGTGTTAAGAACATTTATTTCAAAATCAAGAACAAATGGCCAGGGCATGTAATGATAAGTGAAAATAACCTATGGTCATTAAGAGTAACAGAATGGATGCCAAGAGGGGGGCAAGCGTGGCAGGAGGCCGACAGAAAGTAACGTCGGCAGACGAGACCAAGAAGTTTGCGTCCGTAGCTAGCACAAGACCGGGGAAATTTGATAAATATTGGATAGGCTTTTGCCGTGCAGTGGGCGTAGTCGGCCTGATAATGATGATAAAAAGCAATATTTATTTTTTGTCGGGCTAGGAAATATTACGTGATAGTATAACCTGTACTTTTTTAAAATCTTCTCTGGTTGATAAGACAAAAACCGTCACTCACTGATAAATGGCAATTTTTTGGCGCACTTTAACGCAATAAATGTATATATACGACAGCCATATGTCTACCCAGCATCAATATGAAGATTTGTCCGCCTAAACCTGTGTGTAGGGACAATCAGTGTCGAGAACTCGTATCGCTGCGGTGCATTCCGCCGGATCATCTGCCATCGTGGGCAGAATGCATTGCCGGAGGTCCTCATCAGCCCCCTGGTAGTAGTAACTTTGTCAACTTGTCTATTGAATAGTTGCACTCTTCCTACGCTACCTCCTTCGATTCTTTCTTAATTATGGTGTGTCGGCTTGTCAGCATCCGTCATCGCGTGTGCTTGTGATAACCTGCAGTTCGCTTTTGTTTCAGTGTCATTATCGCTATTCGGGAGGACTGTTGGCCGCCACGCAAGTGCCAGAATGATGGAAGTTCCATGTTGCCCACTTTCAAACGTTATCTAGTTAGTGTTTTGGGTTTCCGACTTCACTGAAAGGCAGTTATTTGGCCTATTCATGGGCTAGAATCGTGCTCTGCGAAATTCTAAAATCAAGCACGTTGTCACGTTCTCGTTTGCAGGACATTGAGGCCTATGGCGAGCTGCCTGACGGGCCTTTCCCGTACCCCATCATCGCTGACGAGAAGCGCGAGATCGCCGTCAAGTTGGGCATGTTGGACCCTGTCGAAAAGGACAAGGAAGGACTACCGCTGACCTGCCGCGCTGTGAGTGATAGGTTCACATATTTCAGCCCAGTATCGTTATCATACTCTCCTCTCTAAGACATTGCCATGTTTTGCATAAGATAGGCGCTTCATGACGAGCACCATTGGTGAGTATAACAGGAGCTCTCGTTTTATACAGTGCGCGTAAACTACGTTGAGACGGATGCGGTCTTGCCTACTGGGGCCCTGGCGGCAAGTTAAACTTCCAGAATGGGATAGAGATAGAGAATGCATAAAAAAGGCACAGAGGATAGTCAGACGTAGTTCACATGGCTACCCTGTGTCCGTGGAGAGAGTGCGGAGATAACAATAGAAGAGTGGAAGGGCTGAAAGAGAAGGAGAGACGAACACAAGTAAAGTAACCACTTGCACTGAACAGTGGTAGCAGGCCGCTTATCGTGTTTGCTATTCGTCAGTCCTAATTATGCGTGGCCTTCCCATGGCGCTATCACAACAAAAATGTAATTGGTTGTTTTGTGGGCTCATCTTTCACATATGAAAACGTCGTAACGTCACTTCCTGCTTCGTATGCTACAGTTTGCAGCTTATGCAACCGCAGTCGCAACTGTAAACGCATGCTGCAAACGCTACGTTCCCTGAGGCGTGGTTCATACGGGGCTCACCATCTACATGTGGTTTCGACAATTATTTGGTGCTTTTCTTTATTGATACGGATGCCGTGGTGCGTCTGGCATGCGTAATTTTGACGGAGACAAAAAATTACGGGATGAGTAATATACAGCTCCGCTGTGAAATCAATTTTAGCAGACAGTATCGGAAAGGCTACAATACACTGGAAAAGAGTAGACACTTTTATCTTCTTCTTTTTTTTTTTTTTTTTTAGCCAGTGCGAAAAATAATCATCATCATCAGCCTGACTACGCCCACTGCAGGGCAAAGGCCTCTCCCATGTTCCGCCAATCATCCCGGTCCTGTGCTTCCTGCTGCCACGTTATACCTGTAAAACTTAATCATCAGCCCACCTAATTTTCATCTCCACCTCACGCGTATGCCTTCCCTTGGACTCCACTCAGTTACCCCTAATGGCCCCTAATAACTAGAAGAATAAGGATGGGATGGAGCACATTCCGCTAGCATTCTCAAATCATGAATGGTAGTCTACCACTATCCCTCAAGAGGAAGGTATAACAGCTGCATCTTAACGGTACTTACCTACGGAGCAGAAACCTGGATGCTTACAAAGAGGGTTCAACTTAAATTGAGGACGACGCAGCCAGCGATGGAAAGGAAAATGATAGGTGTAACCTTAAGAGACAGGAAGAGAGCAGAGTGGGTCAGGGCACTAACGGGGGTTACTTAAGGATATCATAGTTGAAATCAAAAGAATAAATTGACATGGGCCGGGCATGCAGCACGTCGGCAGGATAACCGCTGGTGCGAAAAATGCTGGTTTTGAAATCTTTACTCCTGGATGGTTAAGTATGTTGAAAAGAAGTCAGGCTGACCAAATCAGCACTTGTGGCAACATTCCAAAGGGAGGCAACAGTGGATAGGCTGTACGTTGCGTCACCACGGAGTTACGTCGCTTCGCCTGCAGTGAGCCTTTATAATCTGTCGACTTCTTTCATCCCTCATTTGGTATCTGTCTAATTCCTGTAGTAGAAAAGTAGTCTTTTTTTGCCTGAAATGCTTAAGGTGCTACAATAGTGCAAGTGCTGCGATGAGCAATGTTAACAGCGAAGGGAGTAGTATAACGAAAGACTGTGGACGCTTCTTGCGCTTGACTGTAGTACGGTAGCTGCCTCGTGTTAAACTGGGTAACCTGTCTTTCTTTTCTGTCGTTCACAGACGTGCTTAAGCTAAAAGAACATTTTGGAAATGCCTCGTATTCGTTTCCAACGCATATATTGGTAAAACATAATAAAGACTCAAGTATTTGTTAAGCATACTATTCACGATGGCACTCGCACATAGGTTAAGCAATTTCTGAGAATTTGGAGTATTATACTCATATTTTTCCAGTGAAGCGCTCAGAGGCACGCTTAGACAGACGACTGTTATATAGTAGTTGCCTCATGTTAACTGACAGTACTGCCAAGAATACATGAAAGTAAAGCCTTCGAATTGCCATTGAACCGGAAACTGATGCTGGAACACTGTTTTCAGGACTGCGTAAACAAGCTGCGCTGCGGAGATTTTTGATTGGCCTTATATTGTACACATTTAGTGTCTCAATTTGTAAGGCAAGAGCAATACGGCTGCTGTTTCGCCTGACTGGTCGGAAAGTGCGAAAGCTGCGTGCCTGAAGCTTTCACCTTGAACAACGACCGAGGCAAACGGGGTCTCACGTTCGACGACCATTCCCAGACGGACGTGATCGAGTGGCGGTGCGGGCCATTGTTCTTTTGACCGCGGATTGGGAAACTGGATGCGTCCTCGCTCTCGTCTGGGTGCGCCGAGGAGATGGCCAGACAGGGGAGACGGCTTCATTTCGGTGTCGCGCCTAAAGTCATTCGTCCGAGTACATAGTGCTGACTATCACGTGAACCGCAGGCGCGTCTGTCTGCGCCCTTCAGTCTCTGCAGAGGAGACTTCATTGCGTCGTCTTTCAACGTTATGCAAGACGCCCCCGAGCTAGAGAGTGAACAGGTGTCTATACCAAAGGCAGGCAGACCTGCCTATCGGGGAAGGCACAGCTGCTTATTGGTACTGCAGAATGGTTGAGCAGGAGATGAGAGGCCTGTTGAATGGGACGCATTGGGATTTCTTATCATCAACGAACTTCCTATGACGCCTACGAATTTTCTATCAGATGTTTTGTTATTTCATTGGACTCCCTTTCCCGTAAACACTCGTGCATTTATTGTGTCGCAAAACAGGAGGGTTTGATTACGTCGATCTGCTGCAGCAAGGCAGTACATTGTTGAAGTGTAATACCAAAGGACATGCTCGCGTTTCATAACTTTCTATGGGACATGTTATGTTCGAATGAAGGAAAAAGTAGCTGTTCCGTCCAACCGAGCAAGATTTGCACGTAAGTGCCGCCATCACTTTGGATGCGCTAAAGCGTGACATAGGCGGTGCTGATTTGACACTGCTTCATTTACGGAAGCAAAGATCCCGGACATATAAGGTATCTCTTAACCCTTTGTGCGGCAGTGGGACACATACGTCCCACATTTCCGTCTACAGAAAAAATTTTCTCCCACATCACCCGTTTCAATTAGCGCAACATTAAGGCAATCATATGTTACCTAAGTGTTCGTAATCTCGAAAAAAATTCTTTTATCACGATTTCGAAGGGCGGGTGTAGTGTTACAATAGCGTTGAATTTCGGTCAATTTTTTTTTTATCAGTCAAGGCGGACGCTTTTTGATCGCTTCTGAATTTTCCTCTTCTTCAGATACATAGAACCTACCAATCTAAATGTTGGATAATTCCCTCTTTTTCTGGTTTTTGAGAGATGCGATCTTAGCTTCCAGTCATCACGTGTTTTTGTAAATTTGCGAAATAACTTGACCGATAAATGGATCTGATCAATCCCCTGCAAAATTATGCCGCTAATCCCGTAGCGCAATTGCTGATATTAATGCGTGGAAATATTTGTCTTGATATTGCCACGCGCTATTCTTATTTTCACTTTTGTTGTATTCGGTTTTCGCCCACAAAAGACCGTCAGCAAAGCCCAGCTCAAACCGCGCCTTATTGTTCTGGAACCTTCGCGATTATTGTAGATCGTTTTGTTAAGATTGCGCGCAAGACGCGACCACTCGAGATCATTCCAGAGCTTGCGCGATGACCAGTGATAAGGCTAGAATGTTCGACGCATGATGCATAAAAGCCGGCGCGCTCCAACGATGTTCAGTTTGATCGACGGCCGACGCTCTGTTCGCCGCTATCAGTGCCAGCGTGTATTGCTGTAATCTTACTTTCCGTTTACCGGCCACAAGTTCGGCCTAATAAACAGTTTCATCTTAAACACGTCGCCTGCTGCCTTCGTCGACGTCACGACCACGTGACATCTGGTGGAGGTGCTTCCCGGTCCATGTACCGAACGCCCCCTTCCAGCCGTGAGCCAAGCCCACAACGCCAAGGGGACACCGACGTCAACACTGAGCAGCGAGCCAGCCGCAGGCAGCAAGGTCTCCCACCAGAATACGGACCCCTACCCGACAAGATCCTGGCCCCAGCGTCGAAGACAACAAGCACGATGACGGCCGCAGTGCCTCCCGCGGCAATCGTGATGCAGCCACCCAGAGAGCCGCCGACGTTTCACGGATCTCAAAGTGAAGACCCCGAAACCTGGCTTGAGACATTCGAAAGGGTCTCCACATTCAACAATTGGGATGCCGACGACAAGCTGCGCCACGTGTACTTTTACTTGGACGACGCAGCTAGGACCTGGTTCGAGAATCGGGAGTCCACTCTTCGAACCTGGGACACCTTTCGCGGCACTTTTTTGGAAACGTTCACGAGTGTCGTCCGAAAGGAAAGGGCTGCAACCTTGCTGGAGACACGGGTGCAACTTCCCTAACGAAGGCGTCACCATCTTCGCGGAGGAAATGACCCGACTCTTCCGCCACGCTGACCCAACCATGTCCGAAGAAAGAAGGTTCGCTTCTTGATGCGTGGGGTTAAGCAAGACCTGTTTGCCGGCCTTGTACGCAACCCACCAAAGACAGTCACAGAATTTGTCTCGGAGGCTACGACGATCGAGAAGGCGCTGGAGATGCGTACTAGCCAGTACAACCGCCGCATTCCCTTGACGACCTACGGGGAGGTTCAAGCACTGCATCCCGACGACCTGCGCGACACCATCCGAGCAATCGTTCGGGAGGAGCTGCGCAAATTGTTGCCAACTTCGCAGCCTCAGGAGCAGCCGATCGCCGACGTCGTGCGCCAGGAAATCCGGCAAGTTCTGGGCGCACCTGAACCGGTGCAGCGCGAACCACAAGCGATGAGCTACGCTGCTGCAGCGCGGCGTAACGCTCCCCCCGTCGCGCCCACGTGAAGACTTCGCACCGCCGCAGTTCCGCCGCCAGACAACGCCCCCACCACCACCGGCGCCATACCGGCGACCTGCCAACCAGCGCTACCCTCCGAGGAAGACCGATGTTTGGCGCGCCCCCTGACCACCGCCCCCCTATGCTACCACTGCGGTGAAGCCGGGCACACGTACCGCCGCTGCCAGTACCGGGAGATGGGACTGCGTGGTTTCGCCGTAAACGCGCCGCGTCCGCAGCCGGGCGAACGACCTCGTGACATCGCCGACTACCTCACAGGAGCGCAGTGGACACCCCGACGACCTTCCCGTTCACCGTCGCCAGGCCGCTACACCTCACCGCATCGCAGGCAGTACACCAGTCCGGCTCGGGGCCGATCTCCGAGCCCTTACCCGGAAAACTAAGGGCAGCAACCGATGGAGGTGCGGTTGCTGTACGTCGAACTACCGAAGATCCTCCGCCGACGCCGACGATGACGCCGCGACGAAACCTGCTGACCACGACGCGAAGCAGACAGAGCCCTGCCGACGAAACCTCGCGGACCGAGCCAGATCTGACGACGCAGCATGATGGAAGCAGCGCAACAAATCGACGCAGCCGTGACCCGACGCCGCGAGCTAACCGCAACGCAAGACGACGGACTAGCGACCTTGACGTTCTCATCGACGGTCACAACGTCACCGCTCTCGTCGACACTGGTGCCGACTATTCCGTCGTCAGTGGGCCATTCGCCGCCAAGCTGAAGAAAGTAAAGACCGCTTGGAGTGGACCCGAAATCCGGACAGCTGGAGGCCACCTGATAACGCCAATTGGAGTCTGCACGGCGAGAGTCACCATCAATAACCGGACTTATCCTGCGAGCTTTGTTATCCTACAACACTGCTCAAGGGATGTGATACTTGGAATGGACTTCCTAAGTGACCACGGTGCCGTCATCGACCTAAGGTCTGAGTCGATAACACTAACTTCAGAAAAAGCGCTGCCTACCCAGACGACGCCGGGAAACCATGCATTGAACGTGATAGACGAGCACGTCACCGTTCCGCCTCTCTCCAGCGTCATAATTTCCGTCGGCACCGAAAAACCCACAAACTTCGAAGGCGTCATCGAGGGCGATCAGCACCTGCTTGTAAACCGTCAGATTTGCGTCGCAAGAGGCATCGCCGAGTTGCGTGAAGGGAAAGCAACAGTGATGCTCACGAACTTCAGCAACGAATACAAGCATGTGAGCAAAGGCACGACGGTCGCCTACATCGAAGAAATTGTGGAAGCTAGCAACGCTCTCGCCATCGCCGAGCCTACCGAACATGCTACGACGAACCAAGCCCATGAACTAGCTTTCGACATCAATCCGAGCCTTCCGACGCATAAACAAGAACAGCTCAAAACCCTGCTGCTGCAATACAGGGACTGCTTTTCGTCCTCGTCAAGAGTTCGACAGACCCCAGTCGCACAACACCGCATCATAACAGACGAAAGCGCCAGGCCACTACGTCAGAGCCCGTACAGAGTTTCAACGCGGGAACGCGTGGCCATAAAGAACCAAGTCGACGAAATGCTACGCGACGACATCATCCAGCCTTCAAAGAGTCCGTGGGCGTCACCCGTGGTGTTAGTGAAGAAAAAGGACGGAACCCTACGCTTCTGCGTCGATTATCGCCGCCTGAACAAAATAACGAAGAAGGACGTGTACCCTCTACCACGGATCGACGATACCCTGGATCGACTCCACAACGCCAGGTACTTTTCGTCGATGGACCTCAAGACCGGCTATTGGCAAATTGAAGTCGACGAGAGAGACCGAGAGAAGACCGCGTTTATAACACCAGACGGTCTCTTCGAGTTCAAAGTCATGCCCTTCGGTCTTTGCTCGGCGCCTGCGACTTTCCAACGGGTTATGGATACAGTGCTGGCAGGATTGAAGTGGCAGACTTGCCTGGTGTACCTGGACGACGTCATTGTGTTTGCTTCAAACTTCGACGAACACCTCCGCCGACTTGACGCAGTACTTCAAGCAATAAAGGCCTCCGGACTCACCCTGAAGCCAGAAAAGTGCCGCTTCGCATACGAGGAACTCCTGTTCTTGGGTCACGTCATCAGCAAGTCTGGAGTTCGCCCCGACCCACGGAAAACAGCTGCCATCGCTGCCTTCCCGCCGCCTACCGACAAAAAGGCCGTACGCCGATTTCTCGGCTTGTGCGCCTATTATAGACGCTTCGTCAAGGAATTTTCACGCATCGCCGAGCCACTAACTCAGCTCACGAAAAACGACGTGGAATTCAAGTGGGAAGCGGCGCAAGTCGAAGCATTTCAAGAATTGAAACGACGCCTGCAGACGCCTCCAATACTTGCGCATTTCGACGAACACGCCGACACGGAAATCCACACCGACGCAAGCAGCGTAGGACTCGGCGCCGTACTTGTCCAGAGAACTGCCGGCGTGGAAAGGGTTATCAGTTATGCTAGCCGGTCGCTATCCAAGGCAGAAGCCAACTATTCCACAACAGAAAAGGAGTGCCTTGCCATCATTTGGGCAACGTCAAAGTTTCGCCCCTACCTCTATGGCAGGCCCTTCAAAGTTGTGAGCGACCACCACGCCTTGTGTTGGCTAGCTAGCCTGAAGGACCCTTCAGGTCGTCTCGCAAGATGGAGTCTGAGACTTCAAGAATTCGACGTCACCGTCGTTTACAAGTCCGGACGAAAACACTCCGACGCCGACTGCTTGTCTCGTGCCCCCCGTCGACCCGCCGCCGCAGGATGACCAGGAGGATGACTTCTTCTTGGGAACCATAACTACCGACGACTTCGCCGAACGACAGCGAGCTGATCCGGAACTCAGGGGCCTTGTGGAGTATCTCGAAGGCAAGACCGCCATTGTTCCAAAGGCATTCAAGCGAGGACTCGCGTCGTTTTTCTTGCGAAACGGCGTTCTCATAAAGAAGAATTTCTCGCCACTTCGAGCCGACTACCTTCTCGTGGTGCCTGCAGCAATGCGACCAGAAGTCCTCCAGGCACTACACGACGACCCGACGGCGGGACACCTCGGACTTTCCCGCACGCTCGCAAGAGTACAGGAAAAGTACTTCTGGCCGCGCCTTGCCATCGACGTCGCCCGCTACGTAAGGACGTGCCGAGACTGTCAGCGACGGAAGACACCGCCCACAAGACCAGCAGGCTTCCTTCAGCCGATCGAGCCTCCTCGGCGACCGTTCCAGCAGATCGGGATGGACCTCCTGGGGCCGTTCCCAACGTCGACTTGCGGAAATAAATGGATCGTCGTGGCCACCGACTACCTCACCCGCTACGCCGAAACAAAAGCCCTGCCCAAAGGCAGTGCCGCCGAGGTAGCCAAGTTCTTCGTTGAGAACATCGTCCTTCGACACGGCGCCCCAGAGGTTCTCATCACCGACAGAGGTACGGCGTTTACGGCTGACCTAACCCAGGCGATCTTGGGATACAGCCACACAAGCCACCGCCGGACCACCGCGTACCACCCACAGACCAACGGCCTGACCGAGCGTCTAAATAAGACCATCGCCGACATGCTGGCCATGTACGTCGACGTCGAACACAAGACGTGGGACGCCATCCTTCCGTACGTGACCTTCGCATACAACACGGCCGTGCAGGAGACGACACAGATGGCGCCATACAAGTTGGTCTACGGTAGGAACCCGGCAACGACGCTCGACGCCATGCTGCCCAACGTCGCCGACGAAGAAAACCTCGACGTCACCGTCTACCTTCAGCGCGCTGAAGAAGCCCGACAACTCGCCCGCCTGCGCATCAAGAATCAGCAGACGACCGACAGCCGCCGTTACAATCTTCGACGACGCTTCGTGGAATACCAGGCCGGCGACCGCGTTTGGGTGTGGACACCGATACGCCGACGTGGACTTAGTGAAAAACTCCTTCGGCGATACTTCGGGCCGTACAAGGTGCTTCGACGTCTCGGTGCTCTGGACTACGAGGTCGTCCCGGACGGCATAACGAACTCCTCAACGGCGCCGTGCGCGACCTGAAGTCGTCCATGTCGTGCGCCTCAAGCCGTATTACGCGCGTTAGCAAACCTGAGGACTGCGCTTATTGCTTAATTATTGTACTTTCTTTCTTTATTGTTGTGATTTATTATTGCATGCATTTTCCCCCGTGTTCTGTTTTAAGCATCGGGACGATGCCTTTTCAGAGGGGGGCATTGCCACGCGCTATTCTTATTTTCACTTTTGTTGTATTCGGTTTTCGCCCACAAAGACCGTCAGCAAAGCCCAGCTCAAACCGCGCCTTATTGTTCTGGAACCTTCGCGATTATTGTAGATCGTTTTGTTAAGATTGCGCGCAAGACGCGACCACTCGAGATCATTCCAGAGCTTGCGCGATGACCAGTGATAAGGCTAGAATGTTCGACGCATGATGCATAAAAAGCCGGCGCGCTCCAACGATGTTCAGTTTGATCGACGGCCGACGCTCTGTTCGCCGCTATCAGTGCCAGCGTGTATTGCTGTAATCTTACTTTCCGTTTACCGGCCACAAGTTCGGCCTAATAAACAGTTTCATCTTAAACACGTCGCCTGCTGCCTTCGTCGACGTCACGACCACGTGACAATATCATATACCTCTTGAAATGTAGGCACATGTTCAGGGATGACATCTGTACTCGACAATTTCGACAGCAAAAGCAAGGACAGCCAGATGGCCAAAAAAAAGTGGTTGATGCATGCGGTGAAGTAAGCTTTACAGGAACATACCACAGCGCTTTGAAGGCTCAAGAGACGCCACTGCAGGCGGCGTTCTCCTGCTGAAATGAGGTCTGCACAACTTTTCTCATCACAACTTTAGAAGTGATACTCGGTCGTTTCATCCCAAAATTCCCGTTGATGCAATCGCGAGATGGTGCCTTCATGAGGCAGTGGGACAGTGTTTTCCCACTTTTTGAAAACACTCTCATGAGTCAGTGGGACATGTATGTCCCACTTTTTCTCGGTAAACTACTGGCTCGATTTTGATGAAATTTGTTTCATACTATTTCTTTCTAGTTTATATCAATAAAGCACAGTCGGTTTTTATATCACCATGTCAAAATTATAGGACGACCTACAAAGGGTTAATTAAGTAGTAGAAGTTTTCATTTTTTTTACCATCCATATCATATTTAGTTGATCCAGTCAACTATTTATCGTGCAAGGAAGCTCATGCTTCTGTAATATAGCACGCAGCTTGTATAGTAGCTCAGTTCATGCGTGCTGCAGCTGCTCGGCTACTCTTTTCTCTAGCCGTTTTTGGGAATAGTAACACAAAAGAACAATCGGTCGTAGGTTTGTTGCTGCTTCCATACTTATTTACCTATCTAATGTGCCGAGTTTATTGCAGTTAAGAAGACTTGGCTCGCTTCATAAAGTCAGTCCTTGATCTGCTCAAAGATGGGTAGCTTATCTTGATTAACGTCTTTTTTTTTTGTGACCAGTGTCGGTTTGAGTGCGTAAGTAGCTATCAATAAAACGAGACTTTGATACCTTCATATTTTTCATTCTTTTTTCAATCTTAATTATTCCAAAACGTTGTGCTTGTTTGGCGCTGAACGCGCTAAAAATGTTTGTGTTCCTTTAATGCAGTGACAACAGGTCAGACGTAGACTACGTTAATTTAATTTGTTCTTTGGTTTTCGCTCATCCAGGTCTTCATCATTGGCCCTGACAAGAAGATGAAGCTGTCAATGCTGTACCCAGCTACGACGGGAAGGAACTTTGAGTAAGCTGGGACAATTCATATTCGGCTAAAGAAAAAGAACGTTACCGTCAATGAAATGACGCACTTTCATTTAATCTCTACCAGAGCTGCGAATGAATTACTTTTAGTGCTTGTATCTGGCGTAAATGCTATAGATGAACACAAGTGTCACATGAACAGGAGGAGTGTGTGCTATGAACGAGGAGGAGGAGGAATAAGCTTTATTGAACGATGGAAAAATACTTTCGTTTAATTTGGTTTATTCCGCGTTTTCGACAAAGTGTAAGCATGTTAGGCTTCATTTTGACCCATTTATGATGTATTGTCATCCCTATGATTATGAGAAAGAGTGTTTTCGATTTCCTTTCATGGAACAGGTGCATGTCATTTCAGTTTGACATGCGAATATCAATCGCAGATGTGCCTCTATCCGAAGTCATGTCGTCTGTGAATTTTGGCTGTGTGGTAAACCGAACTAATATACAGGTGTGCACTGTCTGTAGAACGAATCGTCGTCGTTTTCAGTTGTGATGTCGACTGATCGATGTGAGGGCCTTGAATATGCAGTAGTCATGACGTTCCAGGGACGTCGTCATAATTTCTCATAATATCGGGTGCACTCGTTACCCAAAATAACGATCTTGGCGCTCAGTGACCTAAGTGCATGCTGACAAGCAATATTGGTCAAGAATTAAGTGACGGAAGTACGTAGATCTAAATCCTTGTGTGGATCAGTTTTTGGGACCACACTCTATAGTTCATAGCCATGCGATAGAGCGGCGTTGCAGGAGATAAGGACATCACATTCAAGGAGTATAAAAAAAAACATTCAAAAATGAAACCTATGCAACCAAATCATCACCGAATTCGTTTATTCACAAGCCAAAAAACAAACAAAAAAAAAACTAATTATTGTAGCATGTGTTTGGCAAATCTAAAATCATAAACGAATTCGCGACGCTTCAATGAACTTTCGCGGAGCCTTTAAGTTAATATAACCGTGGTTTATACCGTACTGACGGGCGATAGACGACGGTAAGTTTGACGTTCATAAAGGTAATCCCAAATTACCAGTCGCCAATCGAATGTAACATAATAGGGGGGAGTAGAAGTTAGTGGCGGTGTGAAAGAAAGTTTCTTACCCTATTCGTTACAAAAGGGTGAAACTTTTTTTTACGTCGAAGCCAGATATATGAAAGTAAATAAAAATTAAAACGTGAAACTCTAGACTGGAAGACTGATAGCCTCACTTCGCATAGTCGTGATAGTCGTGAAAGGCACTTGCTCGTGTTCCGTGGGAATCATAGGTGTCAGAAGCCATCAGGAGAAATGAGAGATGATTAACAGTATGTTGTGATTAAAATGCGTTTGAATCTCGCTGGCCATTCGGTGGCGTACGCAACGACGTCGCCTCGAGGTGAGCAGCCACATGAGCACTTTAGCTTTACAGTTATGATCTCGCTAGTTTTGAGAACCGCAATTTGTTGTTTGATGGTTCCGTGGGTGCTCGCATGTTTTGAGATCTAAACGCTGAAAATTTTTTCACAGAGGTTGCTATAACTTCCTAAGCACGATGATTGCGCTCAAGTTTAGATGGTAATTAAAAGAATTTTTGACATCGTGACTAGTTGCTAGTCACTGTATGGCCGCCACTATTGGTAGAATTTTCCCAACGGAACCACCTCCTTATTTCAAGGCATTTGTTATTATGATTTAGTCTCCGCGGGAACTCCCTATGTTGTTCAGTTGGACAAACAAAATTTTTACGCTTAGATTTATCATAAGCACATCCTAGAAAAAGACCCAATGTTGCATATACTGCTCTTGACTTCCAAAAGGTATTTCGCTCATTCATCGCAACTGCTGCAGTTGGGCTCAGAAACAAGTCGTTTGTAATGCTAGTCACGTTTTAGCGCTGTCCTGATTGATGAACTAAGAGAATGCACAAATTTTTGTGCGTCTTAGGTAGAGGTATAAATGTTAGGCTGAATCGTGTTCTTTATTAACGTGCCTTTCCGTTGACTTTAAAGCTTCGATTGAGTATACACAGCACTCTTGAGGGCACTGTTGGTGAGCGATGGAGGTACGTTTAGTCAGAATAAAAATGGCAACGAGAAACCGCTCAGGCGAGCGCGCCAAACTAATCCAGTAATAGATTACAGAAAACAGATGTAATCAAAGCATTGGTTCAGAACTCTGTCCACATGCGTAGCCCTGCTTTGAGTTATTTTTCTCCATTTCAGTGAGGTTCTGCGCGCTACCGATTCTCTGTTGGTGACCGAGACCCGGAAGGTAGCAACTCCAGCTGGTTGGCAGGTGGGTGACCGAATTCTCTTTCATGCCGATACAAGATGCGACTTTTGTTAGATCCGCTCTTTTATTACACAGGTTACATTATTTAGGTTTTATAATGTCACCTGAAATAAAGGTCTCTTGAGATCGCAACCCTTATTTGCATTAGTGGGTGAACACTTTAGTAAAACTAAATCCCGAAACGTCTTGTATACACTCTAAGGCAAAAGGGTGTTAAAAGGGTGTGCCGTTCGTCCTCTTGGGGACTAATGGGGCTGCCACAACCATTAGTCCCCTTTAAGGACTAACGGCACCGGGTCTAACAGTTAGTCCCCTCAAGGGACTAACATTTAGTCCTCACATTTACACCTTCGCGGGCAACCGTTAGTCCCCCACAGTTGCACCTCAATGGACTAACATTTAGTCCTCACATTTACCCCCTTACCGGTCAACCGTTAGTCCCCACAGTTGCACCGCACCGGACGAACGGTTGGTCCACTCAAATGCTCCACTGGGATGAACTAAGTTCTTATCCTCAGTTCAAATGATGCGTTAATCCCCAGGGATGATTTTGCACAGTTACTCTCTGCAAGGCTTAATACTCTTCTCGCGTGTTTTTCTCCGCAGTGAGCAACAAATGGCGCGGAAAAGAACACGCGAAAAAAATATTTAGTGATGCTGTTTCACTGCTTTCGCAGTCACTGCAACAACGAAAGACAAAAGTGAGACAATGAAATGTTTTATTTTTCTATATACATATAAAGTTCCTGCATTCTTTCAGTGAATTCGCTGCCACATGTCAAATTCAGGTCCAGCCGCGTTGTCATATCTCGTATAGTTGTCTTTGTGAAGCTGCTCCAACGAAAGCGACAGATGACTGGCATTGCACGCACAAGCGCACGCAGCCTTCTGCACGTAGTGGACAACGTCTGCACAAAAAGATTGCAAACAGTTAGTCACATGTGACAGTGAGGAAGATCCAAGCACGTGGTAAATACGTGTAAGGTGAAATAAATACGCATGTCTAAAATATGGCATGCAAATATTTTTCACCGCGATGTCATACATAATCGAAAACGCATTTCGAGTCACATAGCGCAACAGCTCAAGTGCGGCAGCCGCAGCCATCATGCCTAGGCGCCGCGACCGCCGAGTCGGCGAGTTCTCTGCGAGCGGCGTCGTATACAGCTCGAGAGCGAACGCGGGGCCGAATGCGGAGCTTCTGCCGCCAGCGAACCTCGAACCGAGGAGCGAGCGAACGCGGAACCGCCGCCACGAACGGCACTGAGCTGCTTTCGAGCGAGCGCCGCGGGAGCCGACGGTAATGGCGAAAACTGTCCTCGCAGTTCCGAAGCACAGCTAAAGTCGGCTAGCTAAAGCACCCGCCAGCTTCCGGTGCACTTCAAGCGCGCGACATACAACCGAGCTCGTTGACGGCAACCGCAATGCGTTTTGGACGAGTCGCACCGCAGCGGCGAGGCCTCTGCCCAATATCGCGAGCCCGCAGCTCATCACCGCGGCGAGAGCGTCCAGGCGGCCGACGGCAATGGCGGCCAATTTTCAGGCAGTCACAAAGCACAGGCGAGCGGACGCCGAAGCCGACCTTCGAGGTGCATTTCGTGCGCGCGATATATACAACACGATCGAGCCCGTTGCCAACTAGCGCGATGCGCTTCGCGCAAGCGACAGATACGGAAAAATGAAGTATGATCACTTACTTGCGAAATAATCCAGCGCCAATTTCTGCCCAGAGTCAGATTGAATTCATGGATCCGATAGGCCTATGTCTTCTCGGCCGCCATTCCCAGCCGGTGTCGACGCAGTGCCTTTGCTACACCGGCGCACCGTGGCAGGAGAAATACAGCGCGGCGTCTCGGCGTGTCGAGACCAGCTCCAAACTTCATGGGTGCGGCGAAACGTAAAAGCAGCACCGCACGCTCATGCACAAATACGCGGCATACGTGTTTATCCAAGGCACCGCCAGCACCGCGGCGTAGTTCCTAAATCGTCGAACTCTCCGAGCGCGACACAACCGCCAACGCGCCTCCATGAAAACAAGTGAGAAGACTGACCAAGAGCGAGGAGGACGGTTAGTTGCCTTGACAACGGTTTGCACACGTGACGTATCTCCCGCGCGGTTCATCCTTTTGGTGCATTTGGGGACTAAATGGTTTGCACACGGCACGCATCCCTCTGTGGTTACTCCTCAGCGTTCTATCCGTTCATCGCGCGCGCCTATTGGGCTCCGTTACTCCTCTTTGGGGTAATTTTGCCTTAGAGTGTATGTGCCTTTGTAATTCTTTTGGAATGCTTTTCTTACGAACTCCGCACACACCGATCTCATTTAACGAGCGCAGCTCTTACGCGCCTGTTTGTGGGTTTCGTGTGGTACGTTGTATAACCGAGCGAACGATTAGCACAGGGGAGGATGAAAGAGAGCGAGTGCATGGCCAGCGCCTCCTCTAAAGAAATAGGAGGCGCTGGCATGGCTGAGCTCTCGCTGCTACGGCTTCCGCTTAGGTGACTTGTTTCTGACCCTTGCCACTCTAGCAGTGCGGCCTCTTTTTCACCACAGTGCACCTTCTCCCATACAATACTTGCGAGGTGCAGTTGGCGTGTCGGGCCGCGGTTTGGACGCAAAAGGTGGATGTGCATCGTCTGCTGCCACTGCTAAATGAACTGCTCGAGCATCGGCCCGAGCAGAGGCTCAATGCCGCCGACGACAGAAGCCTGCTACGCGCTAATTTTGCATTAGGGAGGGTAGTCGTCTGCGATTTTTTTAAACTAGTTGAAAGCCACTGTGTGATTATCAGACACGATGACGTGGTGGATTCCGGAATAAACGTACCCATCTGGGCTTCCTTGACGTGCACGTAAATCTAAGTACTGGGTATTCTCACTTTTCGCTCTCATGAAAATGTGACCGCCGTGATGGTGAGCCAAACGCACGCCCTCATGCTTCGCAAAGCAACAGCACCGCCTCAAGCCACAACAGGAATTTTTTTTATTCCTGGAATTTCTACTTCAGGTGTGGTTCTGTCAATTTTACTGTGAAAATCCCTGACAAGAACCACGGATAAGAGTCAAGCAGGACCGTGCTCAAATAATTTTACTGGGCGACATAAATGGATGCTCACAAACATAGGGTGATAAATACCAGACAGTGTGCTTACAATTTGAATAACAAATTGTTTCATTCCTGCCTTTATTTGTAATTTTAGGTACATCAAATTTACCCATCATGCCAAAGTAATTCGTGCTTCAGTAGGCTCCCATCTTTCTTCAACATCTATACCCCAGCAAGAATATCTTTGATAGCTAAATGTGGCAGTCCTGTACAGTATATTCAAAGCCACATTTAATAAAATAGGCCAGAGTAGTGCATTTGCTCACACCTCCAGGTTTTCCTTTACAATGGCGTTTCGCGCATTGGTTACCTGGTCATAAACATTTAAAAAATGGGCTCGCCTCGATGCGTTGTTCAATTTCATTATTTGTTACTATTCGCTGGTTCTGATTGATTATGCCACGTATTTCATTGCTCTCAATGCAGAAAGGGACCCCTGCATGGTGCTCCCTCTGTCACCGACGAGGAGATCCCCCAGTTGTTCCCGACGGGCATCAAGCAGTACAATGTGCCTTCCGGAAAGAAGTACCTACGCACCACCATGGACTGAGCATGCACAAGCGGCTGCATATGAAACACGCACCTTACGCCTTCTCTCCTCCTCTATCTCTTTTTTATATACACCCCCTTCGCTTCCGTACGCAGAGTTCTCAGGCCACTGACAATTTGTAACGTGTCTTCTGTCGTTACCGACGAAGAGACGCTTTGTATGCCGAAATTTAAATAAATATCGTTTTTCAATAATTCGTATCCTTAAATTGCTTTCCAAGCGAAGGAGTCCTGTGCAGCATGTAAAAGTTGGCAATGCTTGTGATGGTAGTTCATAAGGGGGGTATATGGCCTTTTCATTTGCTCAAAACGTTTAGCTGCCGCGTTACCTTATCACGTAAATCTGTCGATTTTCTATGAAAAGGCTATATGATGCGATGTGATGAATAGATCTGTATCGGAGCGTTGCTAAATCATCAGCTATGCCGATTGCTGGCCGAGTTGCTTGAAGCCTAACAAGGTGCGTGTTTGGGCTAGTGTACTTGAAGCCGACACGGCGGGGGCCGTACAGTGGAGCAGGGGGGCGGGGAGGCAGCTTGCAGGCAAAATGAAACATTTCGGCGATTTGAGAAAAAAAAAAAGAACTGAGTAGAAATATAGAAATGACGTTTATTTTCAGCACACATGTCGCAAAGTTGCAATTTACAAACGGAAGATACACGCAGAAAACCCATTTGAGGTCAAAACTGCAATTTTGGCCTTCAGATAAGCGGTGACAAGGGGAGGGGGAGAGTTCGGACATAAGGCCGGGGGCCGCATTCTACCGCCTCGCGGGGCCGCAGGTTGCCGACCACTGCTCTAGATTGTTTAGTGTAAGAGCTGTAAAATGCGGAATATTGGTGTTCTTGGAAAAACGGCCTTTTTAGAACAGTCTGGAAGCGCTTGTTGCGCTTATTTCAAATTTCCTCCTACTGTTTACGCCCAAAGTATTGTTTCTATAGCGCTGCAAAATAATGTGTTCCGAGTAGAGTCATGCCTTGTAAAAAAATAAGTCACAACCATATTAGATAACAAAGCATTGTTTAATATACTTCAGCTGTTTTTTCACAGGGTCTGCAATATTTTGCAATTGCTTATTCAGGTCCTCTTTCTTTATGAAAAGAACCCGCTTAATTTTGGTGCTATTCAGTGGATGAAGCTGTGAGTTAATTGGTGTAAGCAATACGCAGCAGGGTTTTATGGAATAGCCTTCGGAAATCTACATATTACTTTTAAAAGCTTCACTAACATAGGCGGAAGGTTCATAAATGCCGGTACAGTCACCTATAAGCTGAAACATTTGTGATTGATATGCTTTCCACTGTTGCGGCCGGCGTCAACTTTCACGTACGAAACGTTTCAGAAACGCAAGCTACATCATTTAACAACGGAGCACAGAGTACCCACGTATAAAATGATTTCGGCTGACTTAGTTGACATTGAGCAGCGGAATTTCTGGGCCTTTTTGATATGCTCTGATGAAGAGCGCTCAAGTTGTGTTCAAAGTTGTGATTGGGTTAATGTCCTATGCCGACACCTTGGCTGAGAGAGATCATAGTAAAAATTTGGCGTTAGCTTTGTTTAATCTTGCGGAGTTTCTGTCTTTGGACAATTAGGCAACAAGCTGGGAAGGTACGGTGTAAATGACTAGGCT
This sequence comes from Rhipicephalus appendiculatus, assembly GCA_030522465.1. Lineage (NCBI taxonomy): Eukaryota > Metazoa > Arthropoda > Arachnida > Ixodida > Ixodidae > Rhipicephalus > Rhipicephalus appendiculatus. Next base: position 35,452 of record JALIZH010026101.1, read on the forward strand.
TTGTACCGTGCAGTACAAAGCTTAGTCACTTATAATCGAGCCAGTACGCCGGCTCGATTACAAGTAACGTGTCATAGCTGTGAGTTTCGACGCCGGGGAAGTGCTGCAACGCCGGAAACTCTCGGGACCGAATGCGCACGTCCTTGAATTTCTGAGCAAAGGACGCGCGCGGAAGGCATGGCTACGTGCCTTCCCAAGGAATAAGTTTATAACAACGAAGCACGCCAAGGTAAATACTGTACTTGCTTTTACTTTTCATATATTGCGTTCTATTTAGTGTGGTGTTATTACCCGTGAACTGCGAACTTATACGCATATTCAGCGCTTGTTAAGTGCAGGGCTAGAAACATTTCTGGCCATCCTCGGGTATGCGAGAAACATTTTGACACGGATGATTTTCTTCGAGAAATGAGTGGAACATGATGATAACAGAGTCAGTTGACGGCACCACTGTCGTGTCTCTGCGCTTCGGACCAGCAGCTGTTCTGAGCACTTGTCCTGGATGTCCTCGATATTTATAAAGAGAGACAAATATGCGCGGTGTCCAGACACTTAGCTACAGCGTTTAGATGGATCCGTACTATGAAGAACCGTGGAGGAATCGCTTGTGACGGCGCGTGACAAAGCAGAAGCGGACAAGTTCCACAGTATAACAAAATGTGCGTAGTCGATTAAAAGCGCACAATCTACGTTTTGGCATGTTGAAGCTAACAACAGATGTTATTGCCACATTGTGCCGAAGATATGGTGGATCCACATTGAAGCTCTCATTTGATTACAAAGTTAGTAGTATTGATGGCGTCGCAGCCAACTCCTTCCTGAGAGGCAGCGCATGATGCATTCGTTTTCGTGGTCGGCAGACTCGTGTCAAAAATTCAAACTAGCTCGTATTTTATTCAGTTCAAAAAGCCAAGGAGAATTCTTGCACCAGCTGATGCGGAATGTCATCTGCGGCTTGGAAAACTTTGCGTACCGAGTCGTGTGCGTTGTGACCGGCAACAATGGCGTTACTCGAACAGCTATGTTGCCCTTTAAGTAACCTGCAACACCATAGGGCACAGAGCCTTATAGGACCAGAAGACGCCCAGTGACTGTATTTTCGTGCTACTTTGGTACTGAAAGACCGCTATTTCTCGCGATCGTTCATGTACACACACTAAACTTCGTGCTTAGTAACTGGCTCAAGCAAAATGATCAATATTTCTCGTAGACCGAATTTCCGGCAGATGAGACCGGAGTACACCGCATGCTGTTCACTTGCTCCAAAATAACGCAGGACGCTTACAATTTCGAGTGCGACTAGCTTCTGCAGTATACGGTCAAGCCGCGCCGAAAAGGCCATTTCACCTGCTGATATTGAAAAGAATGTGAAGCTCACTTTTCAAATATTCACAGAATCTGGCATTAATGCTCTTCGTGTCGTGGGAGCGAAGCTGACAAATTTGAAGAGTGAGTGTCTCCGTCTCCACGCAACCTAGCGTTGCTTTCCTATACACTATTGTGTACTGGCTAGATGCATGAAGGAAAAGATGACTGACACCTGCATATTCAATGATGATGTCCACTGTGCTCTTCAGCTGACAACCCAAGCAGTCGTGGAGATAGCCCGGCACTGTTTTGGTGAGGTTCGTATGTCTTTTCATCTGTCTCGGTCAATTCCAGAGAGACCTACTTGCAGGCACTGGTTGGGTCGCATTACCATCTATCAGGCAGCCGTACGAAAGTCAAACGAGCCACTCCATGTTTACCCTGCAAAGAATGCAACCACGGACTGGCCCATCATGTGCTAGACACATCGACGAAAAACAGAAAAGCCGCCGCGGTGGTACACTGCTTACAGTGCTCGGCTGCTCAAAACTTGCAGGTTTGAACCTGCCCGTACTGGTCCATCGAAATGCTAGAGGCCCGTGTACTTAAGATTTCGGTGCTCCCTGTTGTTGAAAGACGCCTTTGGTGCAACTGTGTTTCTGCTTGGGTTAGATTCCTTCTGGGATCCTGATTTTTATTCTTCGCATTCGTCGGGTCAGCACTGCCAATGTCGGTTTTTCTTAACGCTCTCGCATTTAAATTACCAATGTCTGCTCTCGCCGCTCCTGGGCAGATATAAACTGTCAATCACCTGTGGCGCATACCCGTAACCCTGGCCCGTGGTATAGGGGGTATGGGCTACACGTGTCTGAAGGGAACAATTTGACGACGTACGCGACAGGATTTTCACGTTATTCATGTCATGACCAGACAGTCATATTTGTGAAACCCTCTTACCCCTCCTATATCAATTTTGGTCTACACCACATTGCAATCACCTGAGCACCCAGACGTAGGCGGCTAGATAGATAGATAGATAGCTGGATAGATAGATAGATAGATAGATAGATAGATAGATAGATAGATAGATAGATAGATAGATAGATAGATAGATAGATAGATAGATAGATAGATAGATAGATAGATAGATAGATAGATAGATAGATAGATAGAAACGCTGAAAGTGCCTTTCGTTCGCTAAGAAATGCTTCGCATTTTCTAATAATAATAATAATGATAACAATAATAGTAATCATCATTAGGTAGAGCATAGGCAGCTACCTCATGATGATTACTCGCTGACTGCTTCGCATGAGATCGATTCCCACGGCGCGTGTGATCTGCCGAATTTTCCCCAAGCGACACCCGAAGTCGATTCAATAAGACCGCGAGTGCGTGACTAGTTAATACCTGATGAACCTGCCGCGGTAGGTTAGCACGTAAGATGTCGCGCTGCTGACCTCGAGGGCGCGGGTTCGATTCTCAGCCGCGGTGGCCGCATTTCGATGGGGATGGCACGCAAAGAACACCCGTCTGCTTTGATTTCAGTTCATGTAAAGAACCCCATGTAGTCGAGATCAATTCGGACTCATTGCTACGGCGTGCATCATAATCATATCGTGGTTTCGACACTTAAAACAACACCAATTATTATTAAAACTTTATACAAACTGTACGGTTAACAAGACTCGTGTTAATGGGCTGTGCTCCTGGGATCACCAAAAGTAGAAAAAGAGCGAATCTCTCAATTTACACACGAAAAAAAAAATTCTTTCAGTTTTATCTTCGTTCTTTTTTTTTCGGCGAGTCATGACTTGTGACGTATATAGCTCTCTTTAAATCTACACGTTAGCTCTGTTCAGACTGTCAAAGAAGGCGCGAGTTTCCAAAAGCCAGTCAATTTATATCTTTAAAGAGATGAGAAATTCGGAAACAGGGGGTGCGTGCTGGAGCTCGGCTCCAGCGCACACCCCTGTTTACGAATTTTTCATCTCTTTTCAGCTTCCCTGTTTACGAATTACGCAAGCTTCCATCTTCCCCTTCCTGCCTTTTTTTTTTTCTTCAAAGAGAGTCAGGACTCACTAGAACGTTTAACGGGTACTTTGGCTTTTAGAGTGTAAAAAAAAGATATTTCTTTATAAAAACTGCTCGTAGATTTCTGAAGGAAAAATTGTAGCGCAAGGCCAACGCAAGGACAAGGCAAGGAAGTAAGCTCCAGTCCCGTATTCCTTGTCTGTTTTTGTGTTGGTATTGCGCTACAATTTTTCCTTCAGAAGTCGTGAAGCCACCTAGCCAAAGAAAAAGTTTCGCTATGCTTG
>JALIZH010026103.1:0-24451 GCA_030522465.1 Rhipicephalus appendiculatus
CGTCCTGATTGCGCATTCTATAGTAACCGACTATTATTCGCATGAAATGGGTATTCGTATTAAGAGAGACGTATTCAGCATGAACGTGACCAGTTTCAATAGGTCTCGCAATCATTCGTGAAGGCATCAGCAAGCTGATATGCAACAGTGGGTTCGCCATTCCTCTGCAAATTGCTGTGCCAGTGCCAGAGTTTTAACTCACATAGGTCTTGGCATAAACCACCATAGTGAATACATATACGGAATCAGGTAATATTTCTTTAGGCTGCAAGGGGGCTCCTGTCCGAAATACTCAATAAACGTTAGTTTGAAAAAAGAGCAAGATTTCTAGAAAACTTGTGTTTTGCTTCTAATAGAACAAATAACTGTATAGGTAGATGAGTACTGTAAGGCAATGTTCCTAAAAAAAATAAATATGAACCTTTTAATACAGCAATTGAGAAATAGTGGCTTTAAAGAAACATTCGAATAACAGTGCTAGATATTAGGTGGTAACGCGCTCCAAATAGATAAATCAGGAAAGATAAGCGGTCTGTCAATTATAATTGGTTCGGTAAACAGGTGCTTAATTCTCTGTTTCCCGGAAATTAAGTGGGCTTAGTGTTGGGAAGATCAGTATAAAACGCATTCGGATTTAACACTTAAAAAGCAAAACTGTAAGACAATATATAATTCGACTAGTGCTCGGGAGGATGTCGAAGTTTTCTTACAAAAGAAGTACTTCCACACTAAGAACACAAAAGTTATGATTATAATGCCTGGCTTTGTATATCCTGAAAGGCAGACACGTAAGTTACGGATGGCCCCCTTCAAGACTACAATAATTATTTTGAGTGAATAAAAGTGCAGTATAATATATTTAAGGTCTGTGTGTTAAAGGGGTTACAAGCTCCTCGGTTAGCGGTGCCAATCTCATTGTGCTTGTAATAAGCGGTAGGTAGAAGCAATGCGAAGCCAGTGAACAGTAAAAAGAATTTCGATATGAAGTGGGTGCCCGAATGTGGCGCAACCAGCGTAGGCAGCTTAAGAAATGGCCGCAGCGACGCCGCACCGTTTCAATACAGGATTGAATTGTTCTCTAAAATGATAGATTGATGAATGGATGGTGAAACTTTTTAATAAAAACGATGGCTGATAAATGAATAAATAAATCGTGCAATAATTTACAGCTTAGCTTGATCGAACATATAAGCCACCAAGAAAAATAATTCCGAAAAATACTTCCGGACGCGCGGAATCGAACGGGCGACCTCTCGCTCCGCAGCTCGCGACGCTAACCGCTACGCCACAAGAGCGCACATGCTACTGCATACTAACGGCGCGCTCTTTATATACACCATTCGCCCCTGCCGGTACGGAGATCTAGGGGGGAATATCAGCGTATTCTCTGCCTTACCAGCAAACCAGCGAGATGGCGCAAAGTGCGCGCTCGGCGCCCCACTCGTTGGGACGCGTTGGCTCCCCAACACCCCGATTTGCACGGGCGTAGTCGCCTTTGCCAGGGTGCGCGCGCGCGCGCTTATCTTGGGCTGGGGGGAATGGGGGCAGTTTGACGCCGTGTGCTCTCGCCGGGAAGATTGGGTTTAGGTTACAGAGCGCACAAGGTCACTTCGCTCACTGCAGAGGCCCCGTTTTCAAAAGGAGCGCGCTGTTCCAACACAGGGAACTAACAACTGTGGCACTTGTTAGTTCGCGCTCGTCCTGTGTATACCTGTGCGTATGTTTCGTGCGTCCTTCGCGCTTGAGCAGTGCGCTCCAAGTTTCGATCTGCTTGCCGTTCTTCACTTGAAATGCCAGTGTGTTGCTATCGCATTTATTGCTTCGCCTTTGCGGCGAAACTGTGACTTTTTGATCTTAACTCTGATTTTACCCTGCTAAGGGTATTAAAAATATTCTAACCATTGCTGCAAGCGATTGATTTCTTTTGGAAACTGCACCTTGCATGGTATTTGCGCCTAATTTTATTTTTCTTTTGGCTGATATTCAACGTTAACTTAAGTGTATTGCGAGATCGAGCGCGTTGCGGTCATTTTGACTTTTTTGTCAATCCGCGTGCACAGGCTTAACAGAACTTTATTACTGCAGAGCTTGGATGAGTAAGAAGCATTAACATGACAAAACGTGCACACCTGTGAATCTCGCTATGTGTTGAACTGCAGGTCTTCTGGGCTTGCCAGGAAGGATGGGCACTATTCGAGACCTGTCGCGTTTTGATGCACACTTCTTTGGAGTGAACCATAAGCAGGCGCACCTGATGGACCCGCAGATGCGGCTCCTGTTGGAGACTTCGTACGAGGCCATTGTGGACGCCGGTTATGACCCTGAGACGATGCGGGGTCGCAACGTGGGGGGTCTTCATTGGCTGCGGCGCTTGCGATTCCGATGAAGTGTTCAGCTTGAACACGGACAGGATTGACGGCTACGGTTTGGCTGGAAGCAACCGAGCGATGCTGTCCAACCGCATTTCTTACTCGCTAGGTTTCCACGGTACGCACAGTGATTGTTCAGAGGAAGCAATATACATAGCGGATACGAAAAGTTCACCTATTTATTTGACTAGATAACTGGAATCAATCATCAATCAGCCAAAACGACTCTAGACGGAAGCACGCAGTCAGTTTAGAAGGATAATGTATGCTTCAAAAACTAGTGTCATTAATTCCACCGTCATCGGAAAGGAAGATGAAGATCATATTACGTTTTTAACCTTCGCGGTGAAGCATCTGCAAATGGACGTGACCGATAGTTGGAGATGTCAAATTGTGTGTGTGTGTGTGTGTGTGTGTGTGTGTGTGTGTGTGTGTGTGTGTGTGTGTGTGTGTGTGTGTGTGTGTGTGTGTGTGTGTGTGTGTGTGTGTGCGTGTGTGCGTGTGCGTGTGTGCGTGTGTGTGTGCGTGCGTGCGTGCGTGCGTGCGTGTGTGTGATGCAGCGACACCAGCTCAGAGAAATTTTCTTAAACTAAGCCCGCCAAGCCTCTTGCTGCCTTTGAGTAACTTTAAATTATTTTTACAGATTAAGATAAATGTACACTTAAGAAGACGCCACAAAAATATTTCAAGTCACAGGGTCTTTGCGCGGGAATGCCGCGGTGGTGTCTCCGCTTAGATTTCATTATTGCTTGTTTCCTCGCTTACCCTCGCTTACCCAAGAACTTTGCTTTTGGTATTGGAAAATGTCAATTTACTATTCCTAGAAAAAGGAATCTTTTTTTTTTAGTGTTACTTTAAAAGAATTAAAACTTGCGCGACCATTTCTTTTTCTGCCTTCTCATGCCATATTTTTTTTTTTCCTTCAAGAAGAGCCGTGGTCAGGTGGTTTCGCATCTTACCTGAGGAATATTTTCAGGGCCCAGCATCACGGTTGATACGGCATGTTCGTCCACCTTCTCGGCCCTGAACCATGCCGTGTTGGCGATGCGTTCTGGGCAGTGCGAGGCAGCCATTGTGGGCGGAAGTGTGATCAACCTGAAGCCTGTTACATCGCTAAGTTTCGCCCGTTTCGGCATGATCTCACCAGACGGAATGTGCAGGCCCTTCGACGCTGACGGTACGTAACAAGACTGTAACCTGGGTCTGTTGGTTTTACTTCATGATGGAGAGACAGCGCAAGCACACACGGAAATAGGCAAGAAGGGACACAAAAAAAGAGCGTTTTTTTTTGTTTTCTCTGGTCTGTATTTGGTTACGCTGTCAGTCCACCATAAACTTGCGCAACGTCCCTAGTGTGGCGGTACATTTAGATTTCATAAATTTTTGTACCTCGTTGCGCTGGTGTTAATGAAAATTTCCTGATGAATGGCTTCAAGACGATGCTCACATAGTAAACTTTTATACTATAGGAGTGTAAGAGACAATTGGAAGCGCGCCTTACGACGCCGTATTCGAGAACAGCACTACGAGTATACTACCTTGTTTTGAATGCGACAGATTTTTGAACACAAAGCAAATTATGTCGTCGCCTCAAACATTCCAAAATACTGCAAACGAAAGCAGTGACCGTAGCATAAGAGCAGCATTTCTTCACGAGTGTTTTCTCATCATGTTCCATACCATTCATTGTCGATTCTCTCTTACAATTCCCGTCTTCTTACCACGTGTTTCTCGTGAATTTCCGGACTTGGTGTTACCAGTCACTAACTAAATAATTCGGCATAAACAACACCAATAATTATGGACTAAATTGTGATGACTCACCGCTCATTTGCTCACTCATCCCATGCACATATTCGACTTCTTGTAGTCGGTTCTAATAAAACCAGTTAGCTGTTTGACGTTACTGACGATAACGCCAGTTTCGGACCTGCGGAGAATCAGTTCTCCAAATAGTGCGTACGTGATTTACGTAATGGTTGCCTGATTCTGGATACACACAATAGCTCAACATATTTTACCCCAGTGTGCCCAGATTTGCGTACACGCTGAAGGACCACAGTTGGTGAAAATTATTTTCGTGTCCTTCACTTCAGCGTTTTTTATATCATATCGTGGTTCAGGGGCCTAAAGGCCCAATTATTATTAATTCAAGATATTTTAACATCAGCATCAACAACTCAGAAACACCTCCTAAGGTTGTGGCGCGCTGTTTCTTCCTAACAAGATTACTCTATTTAAGTAGCGGTTCCCTAATTTAAGTTTTATTGTCATCGCGCTGGTTAGGTAGCCCACGCACTTAGTCCTATTTGTCGTCTAAAATGAAACGAACAATCTCTTAGTTTTTTTCTGTTCTTCACCTTTAGGAATTCAAATATTCAGAAAGCCAGGTTAACATGAATTGGCGTATAAGTAGCCAGGGTAATTTTTCGTGATGGATTAAACTAATTGCTTTCTGCTGTTACAGAAATGAATTAGCTTCAAGTCCAGCCACCCGCGGTTGTCGCTTAGTCATTTGCGACGGGCAAGCGCCACAAGAACAGGAAGCGAACCCCAAATGTATCATTGGTAGCACAGCTCACATTCGAAATTATCTTAACTCAACCATTCTTAAAATAATATGCGCAACCTTGGAACTGAAAGCAATGGTCATAAAAAAAAAAAAGGTGCAGCACACCGTTGTGGAAGGGAACGGTAGTTTGCGTCGTTTAATTCTCTATTTCAATGGCGCAGTCCACGAGGAACCGACCCTAAAGTATTCTGTACCTGAGGTTTTCTGGGGTGCTCGGTGCTGGCTCTTCCTCTTTCCAGAACGCTGTTTGCGCTTTCAGGGACAGCTAAAACGTTTCCACAAGCACATACCACACAGCACAAGCGCGGCGGCAAGGCGTCCTTGGTAGCTTCTGCATGGCGGTATGGAACCGGCACGACGATACCACTTCAATAACGCGCCGGGGTAACCTGTCTCGCTTGTTGAGGAATGAACCTCTCGGCGGACGACACGTTAAGAGGTCTTGTCAATGCTTCATTGGCTAAAGGCACCGCTGCCCTGAATACCACGCCACTGCATTCACTGGCATACGCCACGCTTCGCTCCTCCGACGGCTTGCTGAAGAGCCTCAAAGACTCCGTGGGCTTTCGTAGCAGATAAAACATGTCGTTGCGGTAACCTGCGGTTTCTCGCCTCCTCGCTTAGCTTTGATGGATGTTTTATACTTACAAGAGTCGTCTAGTTTTAACAACACCAAGGGTATCGATGTCATGGTTATACAGTAAACCATTCTACACCCTTAAAGAGATTTTACCATCTCTATAACACCATTACACCCTTAGAAAACAGCAAGTTCACGAATCGAAACCCGTTGCCAATCGAACACCCCTGAAACAGTGAAAAACAAACTAGACATTTCTGGGAGCACGGAATCATACACTCAACATAGCATTACAAAATACCAAATGAACTGAGCGCTGGAGCGGCACATTTATACCCCGAACATTTGGTGTTGTAGTCATGGTATGTTGTGCCGCAGTGCCGTTGAGGATATTCCTGTTCTGCATAAATAAGGAATGAACCTTCTAAGTGTACGCGTGAATTCATGGTGTACTTGATGATAAACCTAAGACACCCATGTTTGTTAATGTAAGCCCGTAAAGTATGTAATGCTTTTCTAATTAGCGTACTACAATTATCCGCTCAGACTGTCAGGGGCACAGCTGTTTTCATAGCCCATAGTACCCCTAGCTCCAAAAGGGTGTTTTACATAAAGCACTAACCCTTACGCAAAGAAAAAGGATCTTTGTTGGGGTAAATAATCTCAAAACCCACTTCTAGAAATATTTGTTAGGCAAGAGGCTGTTTAGCTTGATTGCTTGGAATCTCTTTAAAGGTGCAAGGTAGTTTACAGTGTAGGCGTTGAACAACATTGGCGGATTGCAAGAAGGCTTTCCCAGCGGCTTGTTGGGAGGACATGATCCCTATCTGTGCTGCCAGGTGTTGAAGAATAACGCAGAAACACAACACATTCGCAAGACAGTACACGTACTAAAGCGTTTTCATTTCCGTGTGTGCAAACACATCTCGCGTACAGGCTTGGAAAAAACTGGATGGAAGGATAAAAAAAGTGAAGCACGTGCTCAAGGTGACTTTCTCACGATCCAGGGGCCGAATTCACAAAGCTCACTTACGATCAAATTTTCGCGCAAGAGAAATTTTGTCGCGTAAGTCGATTCACGAAGCCAAAAAAACCTCGTAAGAGGCCATGGTTATCACATCGGCCGCTGCGATAAAGCGCGCTGCGAGCGTGCAGGAACATGCCAGTGGTGGTGATGCACTTGCTATATTTGCTGACGTCACCGAAAAAGGCTCGTAAGTGGATTCACGAAGAAAAAAGTTCCGCAGAAATAGCGTGGCTACGAGGAAATGCTAAGAGTGGTCCGGACCACTCTTATGAACAATATGGCTGTTTAGAACATGCAACGTCGGTGGGGTATTTGGGCACCGTGGCTGATTTTCAGCTAGTTCGCGGCCATGTAAGGCTGCGCGATGATTGCTGGTATATTTTATTTTATTTTGGCGCTTTGAGTTTCGTGCGTTGTTTGCTTTGTACGCAGTGGACAGTATTGACACTCGCACTCGTCCAGTAAGCTTGGTGTCGCAGTAATTAAGGAATTTTATTGGTTGTCCGGAGCGAAAAATTATGCAAGCAAAGACTCGTGGTTGGATTAAAACCGAAGTACTACGTGAATGGTCGGTGAAGTCGAAAGCGGCGCGCTATTTGGTCAACATTTTTTGTTATGCTGTTGTGCTGCGTCCCACTTCCGCCAATGAGAGGTCCAACGTATGATGATGTACACAGCATTGGTGGAAAGTACCACCAAAAGAGGTTCAGAGGACGACATCAGCTGCTCGCTATTGGAAATAAAAATGAACGGAAGATTTCAGTTAGCTGTTATCAAGGCCTATTACGTGGTTCCACAACTTCTCTAGTTGGATTCGCTTTAACTACCCAATATGCACGTTGTCTGAAATGCAGCTGTCGCTATGCACGTTGCACCAATGCAGGGCGGGCTCGTACATTGCAAATCACAGCATATTAGCCATTTTTACGATTCTGCATGAAATCACAAACAAATCCAGCTTTTCGACCTTCACTGTTGAGAAACTGAAATGGAACGCGTTTGTATGGCAAGCAGTCAGAAAGAAATGGCTCCAGTAATTTGAAATGACCCCGAAAACGTGTGCGAAAACTCGCGATTCTCGAGCATATATAAGCAAACTATATTACCGAATTCATGCCTCTTTGACTTTGAGCTCCCATTTAACCTGGCGTGAGCAAATAAATTAACGCTGTTTTCATCCGCTGATATGTATTTTGCTCTAAGAAGCGACAGATTGGCCCGGAAATCAAAGTGTAGCCACGGCGAAATCCCCGCTGCCGGCGCCCAGTGTAGCAGACGACAAATGCTAGCAGACGACAGCTTGGGCGAGAGGCGCATTGTGATTGGTTGGGAAGCAGTATTCTCGACATCAGGCCATCTTATGACGTTGCCAAAACACTTCTTTCATCGCGCGGCCCTGTCGTATTCGTCATATCTTCCCCCTCGCACATAAGAGCAATTTTTATCTCGCCATCAAAAACCCCCCAAGAGCTTTCTACGAGTTCTCTCAGCGCTTGCTCCTGCTGCGTAGTTCGCCAAGACAACATGGCGTCGTAAACAGTGTATGCGTGTGGGTGCCAATTTTCACAAACGCTTCTCGCTTGACTTCCTTCAGCGTTCGACTGGATGTGTTTCGACTGGACGGTGCGTGTAAGCCGTGTGAAAACCAACGGCAGTGTCTCTCGGTGTACGGTGAGGCGTAGCGAAGCTTGTGCCTCGGTGTGTTTATGAAGCGGGGATCGGCGCCTGTGTATCGACGGCAACTAGCACTCGAGGAGCCTGCAATGTGTGTTCGAGTTTCGGTGACAGTTCGTTTGCTTCGCTTTCCAGTTTCTCAGTTGGGTGCAGTGCGGCATTTCGAATTGACAGCGCTTTGACACGTTACTTGAGTGATCCCGAGTGCGTACGGTAACGTATGAATTACGTGCCGTATTCGGTTATTGCTTGGCCGCTGGTTAGTCCGTGCGCTGCTATTTTCTCGTGAGCAGTCCAGGAAAAGGCAGTGTTTGAAAGTGAAACAATGTGTGTTGTGAACATTGGTGCTGTGTTGACATTTCCAAGACTCGTGAAGAGGCTGTGCTCGTGTGACAGAACATTAAAAGACAGCGTTGATGACTGTGTTTTGCCCTGTGAAGTTGCGATGGTGCTTTACGAGTGCTTTAAGGATTTGGCTCTGGGCTTCGCGTATTATTTTTTAACTCGTTATTTCGGCTTTTTGTGCTCATCGCAGTCCGAACATCGTAATGTGTCGAATCGAAGTCGCGAGCCGATACATTCTCTTGTAAGTGAGGCTGCTTTGGCAGCACGCCTTGACTGTTCTTCGGTGAAAATTTCGAGTTCTACCTGGCAGCGAGAGCCCGTGAACGTCAGTCACGCTTGCCTCCCGAAAGAACACACTTTTCACCGGTGCCTTGGGTGACGTCGTAGACCTACGCCTGCTGACTACAAGTATTCGAGTCCATCAGACACGTCGTCATGCATGGCACTGGAGCCTTGACTACCACTGCTCATGGCGAGGTCTCACGCTTTACCAGTGGACGGACACGTCTTGCTAGCCTTGCATTTCTACGTCAACGGCAGCTTCCAGTCCACTTGCCTGTTTGCCGCAGAGCGCATTCCATTCCTGATGACACTGACGGCTGCTAATCGTTCTGCCACCGGTGAGTTGAACTTGAGCAGCTAATTTCGTTGCTATTCGCGTAGTACTATAACGTGTGTAAGCTTTTTTCAGCCCAGCAGATGTAATGTTACCCCATATTGAGTTCCAGTATAAAACATGTGCTACTATCACATATTATATATACACACACACATACACACACAAACACACACACACACACACACACACACACACACACATATATATATATATATATATACATACACGAAGGAAAGAAGTGTGAACTTAAGGGCTCGTTTGCTTTGTTAAGCACATCGTTAATGCGAACTAACAGACAATGATGCCAAGGAAAGTATAGGGGGACTTTATTAGAAGTAATTGTATTGTAAATGTGAAGGAAGGAAAGTGGTCGAAAAGAAAACTTGCCACCGTCAGGATCTGAACCTACAACCTTCGAGTAACGCGTCCGATGCTCTACCACTGAGCTACGGTGGCGGTCATCCCTCCGTCCACTTTATAGGGTATATATGTGCATTTTTAAACGTGGGAGCTTGGCATTACGGCGAGTGTGGAACACTCTTTTTGCCTGTAGGCGTCACGTAGCACGTGATCTTATTACGAGTTGGCAGCTGACTAATAATCCCTCGCATACCACCTGAAGGCAACAAGTCTGCCAGACTTGTTGCTTCTATGAACGAAGGAAAGAAGTGTGAACTTAAGGGCTCGTTTGCTTTTTTTTCAATCAAAACCTTTTATTATTCACATGAAGATGACACATCGGTTATGTTATAAAGGCAGGGCCCCGTAACTCACGCAGGAGTTGTGAAGGGGGCCCTTATGTCATATATCTGTTATACAAACACAGAGCGCGTAAGAAATGTGTATCACGCTAAGAATATGGAATATTTCATCAGAGAAGGGACGAGAGTATAAAAGAACGCAGGTTAGTTTTGTAACAAGTAAATGACTGTGGTTCGGTTAGGTCTGTGGGTAGTTTGTTCCAAAGATGTGATGTGGTATGTGTGAATGTAAATGATCCATAATTAGTGCGAGATTTTCGAATGGTTAAACTATTGGAGGTCACTGATCGTATCGGGTATGGGGTATTTTGGTAAGCAATTTTTACTGAGGGACACTGTATGATTTTATGCATGATTTTATATAGTAAAATGAGAACATGGTAATCAATGGAGTGTTTCACAGGAAGAATGTTAAGTAATGGGTATGCGAATGTCACTGAATCTGTTCTCTTTAGAAAGAGAATCGCTCGAAGCGCTGTGTTTTGTGCTGCAATAATTGGCAGTAATGTGGTGGGGTATGTGAGGCCGTATATGGTAATCGCATATGTAATGTGTGTGTGTATAAAGCTGATATAAAGAGTGCGAAGGGTGTGCAAAGGAAAAATGTAACGCAGTTTATATAATATTGGGATTTTCTTATATATGGATAGTGTTGTTTCATGAATGTGTTTATGCCACTTTAGTTGGCTGTCGAGGTAGACGCCGAGAAATTTCGTCTCATTAACCCGCTCTAAAGGAAAGCTGTTGAAGTTCAACGATGTAGTGTTCATTAGTCGGGTGTTTTTGGCAGTGAAGACTATATAGTTACTTTTCTTTGTGTTTGCGAGAAGACAATTAGTTTGGAGCCACTTAGATAGCTTTTGCAGGACATCATTACCTTTTTTGTAAAGCTCAGTTTCTGTTTCAGCAGTCAGGAAGATATTGGTGTCGTCTGCGTATAAAATGCACTCTTCCGAGAGATAGTCAGGTAAATCATTTATGTATGACAAAAAAAGAAAAGGGCCCAAAATGGAGCCCTGGGGAATTCCACTGTTAGTTACTCTTTCAGATGAGGTGATGTTGTTGACCATCACATACTGTTGCCGGTTTCTGAGATACGTGCTAATTAGGCTTAATGGTGCTCCACGAATGCCATACCTTTCAAGCTTTTGCAGCAGTATGTCGTGGTTCACAAGATCGAAAGCTTTGGTTAGGTCCATGAAAATACCCATAGTTAATAACTTTCTTTCTATGTTTATTTTTGTTTTTTCCACGATGTTAATTAACGCTGTTTCAGTCGACTTTCCTTTTAGATATCCGTATTGTTCTTTAGCATAAATGTTCTGAGCTGTGAAGTACTTGTCTAGTCGAGATAGTGTTACCTTCTCAAAAACCTTAGAAAAAGGGGACAAAACAGATATCGGTCGGTAATTTGACATATTTAACTTATCTCCTTTCTTAAATACTGGCACAACCTTGGAAACCTTTAATAGCGTCGGAAATGATCCCGAAGTGAACATTTCATTAATGATATGTGATAGGGGTTCACAAATTATAGTCGAACAATGTTTTAGCAGTGATACTGGCACCATGTCTAGACTCATTGAAGAAGTGTTCTTTAACGCCAAAATTACACTTCTCACTTCATGTGGATCGGTGGGCCTTAGAAAAAGAGAACTGGAAGCGTTGCTTATTGTTGCCTTGTCTTCATGTGATTTATATGACTCGCTTAAAACTAAATTATTGGTCAGTGTCGTGAAGTAACTGTTGAAGCTTTCAGCAATGATAGAGGGGTCACTCACTATTGTGTCATTCACCAGCATTCCACATATAGCGTTTGTGTTGTTCGTGTTGAGGGCGGTGTTTATCACCTTCCATGTAGCATTTGAGTTACCTTGAGCTTGTGTAATTTTAGCGTGAAAATAATTTCGCTTAGAAATAATGATTAGACTTTCAAGTTTTTTCTTGTATGTCCTGTACCTGTTTTCTAAACTCATATTGTGTGGTTTCCGCTTTAATTTCCTATACATGTTATCCTTGTGATTTATTGACTTTAAAATGCCAGTTGTAAGCCATGGTTTGCGCTTTATGTTTCTTTTCGATACCACAGATACACGTTCACCTAGTTTTTTACAGCTATTAAATATCTTCATGAACTGTTCATATTTTTTGTCAGTGGTATCTGCTGAATACACAGAGTGCCAATTTTCTTTCATTAGGGCATTAAAAATGATGTCATGATTGTATGTTATTCGCTTCTGTGGGATACGTGACTGGTTACTCGATGGCATGGTTGCGAAGACAGGCAGATGATCAGTAATGTCAGATGCCAGTGTTCCACTAGAGAACCTCATGTCAGATATGTTTGTGATTATGTGATCTAATGTGCTTTGCCTTGAGTTAGTAATGCGTGTTGGCGATTTGATTAACTGTTGTAACCCGTAACTCGTTAGCAAGTCTGTGTAGTCATAAATATCGGTTCCATTGACGTCAATGTTGATATCACCCAATAGGATGATTTGAGTGTTCTTTATGTTCTTATTAAGCCACTGATCTAATTCAGCAAGAAACTCATTTTTATTGTTTTGAGGAGACCTGTAAACCACACCTACTAGTGTGTGTTTATTTTTATGCGGTACAATGCCTTTGGCTGTTTTATCCGAAAGTACTTCCATAACAAGCATTTCACACCATGTAGTTTTGAAAGCTATATCTGTTCTAACTCTGTATATCACGTCGTTTCTTACGTAAAGGGCTACACCCCCACGCACAGTTTCACTACCTTTGGTGCTTGATAAGCTTCGTCTACAAGCGAGTTCAAGATGATAGCCGGGGAGTGGGTAAGCTTGACACGTGTTTTCAGATAACCAGGTTTCTGATAAAGCAATGAAGTGAAACGTGTGGTGTAGTGTAGCACAAAGATCAACGAATTCGTCATAATGTCTCTGTAGGCTCCTTATGTTGAGATGTAGTAATGATAAACCGGATGAACCAGATAACTGGTTACTAAATTCTCGCGGTTCTAGAAGCTCGAACGCCATCTTGGCAATTTTTTTTTCTTTTCGGGTCTGTTGCTGAAGCTTCTTATGTGATGACGTGTAGGTCATCTGGTGATCTGATCTTGTGGACTGGACTGGTTGTTGTTTTTCTGGCTTTTATGATACATTGGTCCGTCCACAGGAACTGCCATTGCTTGCTTTTCTTCAACTTAAGCGCTTCAGAAAAGAGTGTCTTGTTTTGCGGACTTAGGTGGTCGTTAAAGAACACCTGGGTCGGATCTTTGCTTTTGCCGAGATCTTTCGCAGTTAGTCGAGCTTTCTTAGCTCTTTTCTGGAAATCGTTCTTTTTGTCTCTCGAGACAAACCGAACAATAATATTATTTGCTCTCGGGTTATTAGCAGTGGGCACTCTGTGAACGGTGTCAATGTCTGCTACGGCAATAGGGCATTCTACTTTTGCGCCAATATCAACTACTAGTTGTACAAGGTTTTCGTCTGTAGCATTCGGCATGCCACGTATCTCAAGGTTGTTCAAGCGTGAATATTGTTCCAATTGTGTGATTTCCCTGGCCAGGTAAGCATTTGAATTTTTCAATTCCTCGTTTTCTTTTTCAGAGCGTTGCTCTCAGCAAGAACTGCGTTTCGTTCAGCTTTAATGCTGTCATACTCCGTGCTCAAAAACGTGAGGCTGTTTTGTATTTCTTGAATTTCCTTATTCTGAGATAATACTTTTTTTCTCGCTGAGAGCACAAGCTCTCAGCGAGAAACACATCATTAATGCGAACTAACAGACAATGATGCGAAGGAAAGTATAGGGATAGGGGACTTTATTAGAAGTAATTGTAACGTAAATATATATATATATATATATATATATATATATATATATATATATATATATATATATATATATATATATATATATATATATATATATATATATATATATGCAAATATGTCAGCAGTGTTTATAGTTTGATTTAAGCAGGTGTTTATTTGATTATTAAGAGGAGCCTGTCTACCACACTTGTTAGTGCAGAGGTGAATATTTGATGCGAATTTATTTTTTCAGTAGTCATGTAGCATTTTTTCAGGAATTCCCTTGATTCTTCAAAATTTGTTCTATAGAAGATTACAGCTGTGGTAGCACTATACTTTACCAGGACACGTATATTCCTGTATGCAAAGCTGAGTATACTTTTGGCGCAAATCGAACGAGAACACATAACACAAAAAGAACAGGGCGGTTACCGAACTTCCTGTTCTTTTTGTGTTATGTGTCCTCGTTCGATTTGCGCCAAAAGTATCCTCAGTTATGAACCAGTACCAACTAGCTCGAACTAGAATTCTGTATGCAAAGCTTACATGGGGATTCAGTTTGTTCCAAAGTGAATATAGCATATTTGATAGCTTTGACGATAGCTTTGTGTTACTGCCAAATATGTATTAAAGCGATTTTGATGCTGGTTTTTTTTAACGTATCTTTTTTGGCCTCTTCACAGATTGCAGACTTTCCCAAGGTCCTGGGATACATCAATTGCACGCACTGACAAAACAAGCCTCCTCATGACTTGTAGCACCCGTACAGAAATAGGAAGGACTTATGCTCCCCGAACGTGCCAGTATTTTGCAATGGTGGGGGTGTCATCGTACAGCAGACCTCGAAATGGCAGCCTCATCTGGATGGACTGTGCTCTGCCGGGGGAGCCTCGAGGGCACAAAACTGCTTCATGGTTGGTTGCTAGGTTAATTATTCTTTAAGTGCAGATGGTGAAGTACACACCACTTAATGTGCACACATTAAGAACCCAAATACCGTTGCTAACAGTGGATGCCTGTATACTGACACAGCGATGCCAATTAGACTCTTAAGAAGAAGCAAACTGCAAGATAACTGACAATGTCGAAAGTGTGAAGTCTGCTGCTTATGAATTTAACACCATACATGTGAGACTGAAAAGCTTGTGATTTTGAAATTGCACAAATACTTTCATTACTTATAGAGCTCCTGAGCTTGTGACTTGCTCTGTGGTTCAAGTGCTCTGCATGGAAATAGCAAGTGAGTGAAAGCCGCTTGGCTGTGCAAAACTTGTAGGGAGAAAGAGCTATATGGCAAATTCAATAGGGAGAACAGCAGCACTCAAAAGTACGCTGAAAGTGCTCTCTTCAGAGCTGGCGGGTTTCAGTGGTCGAACAGGAGTGAGAGCACTGTCATCCAGCGATAGAGCGAGAGCGCTTTTGCTGCTCTGAGAACAGGCAGGAGCAGTATGTAGTGCTCTCGCCTGAGAAGCAGAGTAGGCGCAGTACGACGAGAGTCACGTGACTTTTAAACATCACATTATTTGTATTTGTTTTAATTTTGCTTTAGCCGGTGAGCGCGGCGGCAAGTGTAGGAACCATGTGTAGGCTGAGATCTCTGATGTTTGACACTACGAAGTGTACACTGCTACGTTTGCTGGATGCGCACAAACATGTAACTATGGCGGACAAGGGACTGAGAGATTCGAGGCGTATTTCGCCGCCCTCCAGTAGAGAGTGCTGAGCCTTCGTATGTTTTGGTCACGTGGTATATTTCTGCCCACTCGTCAACCTCTCACCTGGAGAGACTCTTGCCGCATTCCAGTGGCAGATCGAGTGGCCCTTCACTTAGTGCTTTGGCCTTCACTCCTCACTGCACGACGCCCCTACTTCTGTTCTCTCAAAGAAACTCGCGAATAGTTCAAGCCTCAGGCCACACAAGGGCAGTAAATGCGCATTTTACCTTACATAGCTTGTCTTTTTTTTCAATGTTGTAGCATGTTGTATTTCTGCCCTACATGTTCTCAGCACAATTACATAGTGATGTGTTTATTTCTACAAATCATATGTGACCCAAGTACACGCTTGTTGATCTCTAAAGGTGACTCTCTGTATGCCTGAAAGCCATGGATGCTCTCCCTGCTGTCTGTGGCTGGCCTAGCTGAGCAGCAGTACAGTGCAGCTGCCACCCGTGCAAGAGAAGTCATAGAGCGCACCTTTGGTGTTCTGGGCAGGACACAGCCTATTCGTCTGGCATGGTACTGACATCAATAATAATCATGGTGAGTGTTTGTGGCAGCCGTAAGAGCCCATTAGCATGAATTTGCAGATAATGAGTGTGTTTGTTGCTTACGATTCCTAATGAAGTGCATTTTTTAAAGTGTACTTTGTTAGGAAAAATAGCTGCGGGCAACAAGCCCACTTATAATCCACAAATGATTTGTGTTTTCTGGTCTGCAAAATTGCTCCTGCGCACTGCATGATGAGGTGGCTATGTTACATAATTTTGAAGTTAAGAACATTAGCTGTTGTATTGTAGCATAGCGTAACATGAGTAACATAGTAAACTCACTTTTGGTTGGCTTCTTGCACTTAGTTTGAAGTCGAAATGGAATGTAATTTATTGACTTATATGCCTCACTTTTGGGCAGAAGTTCATTGCCATCAATATGAACATCGTAGTTATCCATTTGCACTGTAAAATAATTTTTTCAGTCTTCATTATTTATGTCTCCATGATGAGACTTTTTTTCTTCTTTTCTGTTGTTTCTTCATACTTGTCATCGGCTCCTAAAATTACGACAGCTATAGTTCGTGCATGTTTATCAACTTTATACTCCTACACATAAGCACGGTTGTAACAATCATCTGTATTTTTCTATGTTCCAGCAGTATCATGGGATCAGGTGCCCCATGGTCATGTACAGTGTATCTCGAACAGAGCGCAGAAGACCAACCAGTAAAGAAAGACTACCAGTGACTGTGTGCCGCTGTTCAAAATGCACGTCAACAAAAAGAATACATTGTGATGGCTGGAGCAGTTTACATTGTATGGTGACAATCTGCACAGCTGCAGTTTAGTTTCTGAGCACTGCATCATTCAGCCATTTGTTTGCACCTTAGCATTTAAAAGGAATTAAATTCTTTACTTAATGTACCAAATCATGACATTAATGTAAAACACACTGTAGTGGTAGTGCGCAAATTCATGTGAGCTACCTCAAATTTTTAACATGCACGTAAATCAAAGTGCCTGCGTGTCACTGCATTTCACTGCCGTGGGAAAGAGCAGCCATGGTGGACAACCAAAATCGTGTTTTCATGTTTGGTAGTGGAAAAATTCAGGCCATTGAATTGGGTAATTTTTCACTTGGTCGATATATTCCTTCAGGACACATTAGTATAGCAAGCACGATTTCATGTGTGTATATGCTCTGGAAAGAACTTCTACATGGATTATTTAGGTGGACGAGGATTGTCGCTATTCCTAGTATATCCAACACCAGGCTTTAGCACCTGTGTAATGTTATCCCGTTGCCTCTCAGTGCTCTTGAACAGTTGACCTGTCTGTTTGTACTGTGTAAGTTTTAACAGTTTTTTTATACTGTCTTTCCTACCATAGGTTTCTTCCCTAATGTAATTGTATACTCTGCCAACTGTTTATCACCTATGCAGCTTTCCTCGTATTACTGCTGAAAGTACTCATTGCATTTGGTGTGTAACTATACCATGCATTTACTTCTCTCTTTTGATGCATCTGTACCATGGTTTGGCCATAAGAGTGCTGCTGGTGTGCTCTAGTCTTGAAGCTGGCGACTTCCAACAAATTTGAAGCTGGAAGTAACGATGTGCTTATTATCATTACTACTATAATCAGATAAGCTGTCCAAGCTCCTTGTATTTAACATTCTGTAAACTGTTCAAGGTAAACGTTCTTAAGTTTTTTTTATTGTGGTCCTTGATTTATGCACCTGAAACATAATTACATTGTAGTGGCACATTATAGACTGTGATTCTGTAAATTTGTGCTCAGGACATTGCAGCTGAGGCCAGCCGCAAGATAAACATGCAGGGCACTGAAGCATCACATCACGTACATTACAAACAGTCCTTACCCAGCAGTGCACTGAAATTTTTCCAAGCGAAATAAGAGACTACTGGATGAGAACTCTGCAGATGTCCAGACTTTGAAAACGTTGTGAGTAGTGTTTTCAGGAAAAGCAATGGGTCTTGATATGTCAACAGCAGCATTGTTTGCATGCGGCGAGGAGCTTAGTAGCAGCGAATTGTTTTATTTATGTATTGTCCAATATTTCTCTGAGCTGTGCCAATTTTTCAGTCCATGTCACTGAACATTGCTTGTTATTGTGTGGAGAATGAGCTGAACTATGTATGAACTCTGTGTGATCTTGCAGACATGACCCATATTGTGATACACTGCCCTCGTCTAGCATGGCATTGTGAGGGGCTCTCTCATATTTTGTCGTGGGCTGTCAACCCATGAAGATGTATAAAAATTGCATGAAAGTGGGGAGCAACAAACTATGCTGTGTGTGTGTTTGTGTGTGTGTGTTTGTGTGTGAGAGAGTGAATGAATGAATGCTTTTCATTTAGTGTAACTTTGATAAGAACTTTGCTGACTTTCTTTGTCCTATTTATATTTCTCAAGTATGTTTCCTACTGCGCAAAAATGAATGCAACCTTACACAAAATGCGTGCATTCACAGAAGGTGTTTCATTTTACAATGAACAGTCGTGAGCAAGAAGTTGGGAAATATGGAACAAACGAGCAAAAATAAGTTTATAGCACAGCTCCTCTGTATAACATTGCTTCTACACATTGTGCTTGTCGAAAATGTGGATTTCAAGTATTCAGTTTCAACCAGCATAACCAAGCATTTGCCCGTGGCTGTACATATACTTCTTTATATATGTGTGGTATTTTTGCATATTGTCACGTGTTGCCAATTGCTATTAAGGGCAGAAACCTAGTCAAGCTAAATACGCGGATTTTTGTCTGTACACATGTCATCTGTACTGTAACTGCTGTTGATAAAAAAATAAACTTGGGTATAACATTCCCGTGCAGTCACCAAGAGAAGAGTAGCCGTCTCTGACTCAAATGAACTTGCCGCAATCTTTTCCCAGGCTGTTTCGCTTGGGACAATCGGGGACCCTCAGCTCAGAACTCGATAGCCTGCTAAAGTTATTTATAAGCATTGACAGAGGCATTACACGGAGGTACGCAACACGACAGGGACCGAGAGAGAAGACGCAAACACAGCACTGTGTGTATTTACTGTTCGCC
Organism: Rhipicephalus appendiculatus; assembly: GCA_030522465.1. Classification (NCBI taxonomy): domain Eukaryota; kingdom Metazoa; phylum Arthropoda; class Arachnida; order Ixodida; family Ixodidae; genus Rhipicephalus; species Rhipicephalus appendiculatus. The sequence goes on from JALIZH010026103.1 coordinate 19,032, forward strand.
CCTGCCGTTTTGCGCTGCTGCGTGTAATGAATCCCACCCAACTAGCACGAAAACGTGTCCCGACAAAGGCCGTCATCTTGGTCACAAGCAGTTAGGTCACCGCGTGTGTCTAGATTTTCTCGAAAACATCGTGGTATCTTGACTGGTCCTCGAATAGCCAGAGACGTCAAAAGTAATTGCCCGGGTATTATAATTAGGTTTCGGGACTGGGTGCTCTTGCGGCAGTAGTGGTTAGAAGAAAAAAAAAATCTTATTTCTGAAATCCATGAGGGAGCATGCCACAGCACTGTTTGCTCGAAAGGGGAGTCGAAGAGAACGGAAAGAGCACCTTCTCAAGATAAGAGTGCCCGCAACACATAACTACAGGCCGTGCAACCTGCTGTTTCATTAAAAAAAAAGTGGGTTCTTGGCGACACTGCGAATCGAACTCGGTGCCTCCTGCATTGTAGTCGGTCGCTGTAACCATTAGACTACCGCGGCAGCGCTTGAGATGAGAGTTGGCCACTGTAGTGCTAACGCAATTGTTAATATATCTCCTTTTGCTAGAAATACGCCTAACGCAAAAGGTCCGGCAAAACTCGATAAAAAAAAAATAAAGGCTCGGAATTCGTAATGAATTCGCCTGAGGCCACTCGAAGGCGAAATCCATCGAGTGTAAATACATGACTGTATTTCACATTGACGTACGATATTCACTAATCAACTATCGCTAATTAACTCACTAATGTCACTTTCATTCAATCAATACTCGGTTTGTTTCGCTTATCGTCGTTTAAATAAACTGTCACTAATCAGATCACTGCTTAATTTCCTTCTATTCTCATATATAAGCCCGGTCATATTCTCGCTCGCTTTTGTGTAGCTTTCGCATACACGTTAGTAAGTAACGCGAACAAATCTTGTATGCTCTCCAAGCAACCGGTGCCGTTCTGTGGAAGCTTGCCATGACGTCTGCTGCGCCAGCGGATCCTGTTCCTAACGTTCTTCTCTATCGATTCCTTTTCACTCTTTCGAAAAAACGATGGCAGAGACACGCAAACGCTGTCTTTTTCCTTTTTTTTTCTTTGCTAAACGCGCAGCACGCGCGCCTCGATTCACGAGGCACGTGTGATCATGTCACTTCAGGCCGATGCGCAACGTTGCTTGTTTTATTTGTTTGCTCACGCAAACGCTGCAAAGATGAAGTGACCTGCAGCGCATTGTTTTCTGAAAAGTATAAGCACGTATAAACTGCCCGACGAAACTTTCTCGTTTTACGTGTTCACATATCTAAGCGTACGACTCTTTCTCTTATTCTGGCCCCTGTCAAAATGCGGCGATGAATTGAACCTGCGACAAGATACGCTCATGATACCTCTCTTACTGCTGCTTTATATTACTGAACAGTTTCTACGTAGGCTCGAAAGCCGCTCCTATGTATTTTGCCAAGAACTTTGTAAGAAATCCAACCTTGTACGTCTAGCTAAAAAACACCCTAATGGCGACCACCTTACTGCGCTTGAACACGCCTCGTGAATTGAGTGCCATCGCAGCTTCATCAATAAAACTAAACTATTGCACGAAGGGGGAGACGTTTGGGTCACATCTTCAAACCTTCAAGGTATTATTTATGTGCGCTTTCATAGGAGCGGTGCGTCACCTACAGTTGGCGAGATAGCGCACGGATTCTTGCTTAACGCCACCGAGCAACAAGCTACATATGGTCATTCATCGAACGCGAGCGCTTGGCTTTGTTCAGGCCCCGCAGACGCCTGCTGCAACGCGGCGGTGCGTAAGCGCTGTAGCAGACGCCCGGAACTGGAAGCTGAGATGCTGCGAAAAGACATGGGCCATCATCGTATACTCTCGATGCTAGATGCCTTGCGTGCTGCCTTGATATTATCGGCGCGCACTTCTTTCTTTCCTTGTCGTTTCATCGGCTTTCGCGTTGCCTCCTTGCCCTCAAAAGTGACGCGTAAGTTAAATTCGTGCCATTGCTATCGCAATCCCTCGCGATACGAGAATTCTTGGCTAAGAAACTGCGTAGGCAAGAGAAAGCTTTGTGAATTCGGCCCCAGAAATCCATATCAAGCAACGTTCATGTCGTTGTTGTTGTTTTCCTCCAGATATGGCTCATACCCAATGGAGGGGATCGGCAACGTTATCTAAACGGTCATTTTGCACAATAGCGTTCTTTTTCTAAATATGCGATTGCAAGCACTGAAATTAGGCTAGTTTGTACCGATTCTCAGCTTGTGAAAGTGAAAATTGAAAGACACCGGGAAAGATGAACGCAAGACAAGCTCTTTCACTCCAGCCGGTGCTTTGGCACTACGACACCGGTCGTCTTCGTAGATGACGCCACGTTGAGGTGGAAACGCCACTCTGCTGCTGATATCTTAACCACGCGCACTTTTTCTATTTTCATGCACCCAACCTGTTGCACGTATAACGATTGTCTGGAGCGCGCCGCGCCTGAATTTCGAACATTCTTAATCGTTTTGGATTGTTCTCATAAGCTTGAGCGCCAAACGCGAACAGCAGAGCTTATTCTGTAATGCCCTCGTTACAAAGGCAGCGTAAACCGCGGTTAACGTAACCGCGGTTACGTGTAACCGCAGTTCGCTTATGCTACACGGTACGCGAAATCACGGTTATGCCGCTAACAACGGTAGTAGAAAACCGACCTTGGCAACCTCGGTTTGGCGGTTAACCGAGGATATGGCGGCGTCCATGGAGTATGCCTTAGCCGCCTTAACTGAGGACGCTTTTGCGCTGTGCAATATTCGTGAAGTGTGGTTGGCGCTAACCGCGGTTCAATGTGGTTAACCGTGGTTCGTCGTAATCGCAGTTAACCTGCCTGTGTAACAAGTGTATAACTAAAGCGGTCACCAACGATAAGCCTGGAATCTGCGGTGCCACATATATAAGTGCCCTTCAGCCTGAGCAAATTTTTCGACTGCCACAGACAGTTCTTTTTGCTGTCAGTATACAGCGTGAATGTCATCTACCTTGGCTGTTCATTTTCCGGGCACAAGCTCCACCAATAAAGAGGTGCGTATTTCCCAGCATTGCGACAGCCTTCTCCACCGTCACAACCACGCGACGATATTAAAAGAAACGATTAAGCAGAATTTGTTAATTATATTTTTCTAATTCCCAACCATAGAGTTGCTTATGTGCAGCGAAACCGACTGGTGGGCTATTTGGTACTGCATTTCTTATGTTCAGCGCAAGGAGGCACGAACACGAGAGAGAAGACATTAGCGCCGTGTCCTCGTGTCTTCTCTCTCGTGTTCGTGTCTCCTTGCGCTGAGACGCTGAAACATAAGATATGTGCAGTGGTAGAATGCCACAATGCTCAGTATACTATCGTATTATAACTCAAACTTATCTACGTCATTTTAACAATTAAGCCATAATTAATGGACAGGATATCGAAAGCCAGCGTGCCGCGTGCGCAGGAGAAAATGTCCCAAGCACGTCCAACAAATATACGAATCGTTATATTACGTAGGGGTTCTCATGCAGTGCTATTTCTGCCAAAATTGTTTCTTTGTGACGACTGCCTTGGCCATTGATTTTCAAAAAATCTGAAAAAAACAAATGTTAGTAGACACGCATTCTTTTTATTTTTTGCGTTTCTTTCATCCTCATCTTTGAAGTAGTAAGGAAACGATATGCTTAACCACGATTCGACAGCAAACCTTGTGTTTGTGTTCAATAATTGGTCTTTAGTGTCTGCGTTGAGTATTACGCAAACCTTCACATTCGACATCCGGGCAGTCCGCCATGGTGATCAGTGGCTAAGGTGCTCGGCTGCCGACCCGAAGGTCGCGGTTTCGATCCCCGCCGCGGCGCACGCATTTCGGTGGAGGCCAGATGGTAGAGGCCCGTGTACTGTGCGATGTCAGTGCACGTTAAAGAATACCAGATGGTCGAAATTTCCAGAGCCCTCCACTACAGCGTCTCTCATAATATTATGTTGGTTTTGGGACGTAAAACCATAGATATTATTATTACATCCGGGTACAACATCTTCGCGGCATCGTCCACACGAGATCAACACCGAGATCAGGTTTGGCATGTCACCTAAGCTTGAACGCTGTGACATCTGAATGCATACTATTATAACCGATGAGGTTGTAATACCAAAGAACGGATCGTAAAACCACTCAACTTTGTTTTGGTAGATGTCATAGAGCAAAGGGCCTGTTATATGAGCGCCGTCTAGTGCATAGAATACAAATACTACAGATTGCTTCATTGGTGAAAACCATCAGTGTCAGACTATTCTTCTATATAATAACTTCGTTTCCGTAGCCTTAACCAAAATCCACTAGAATCCACAGTGCAACCTTTTTAACAATACAGTGCTTTCGTAGGTGCATCAAACGGCCCTAAAATGTATGCCACCGAACTAGTCGGCAATCATCGGTAATGTGTATGATCGGCACCAAACAATTCAAACACAGTCAAGGAAGTCCAAGAATGGCAAGTTGTGATAAGCGAGCAAGTTGAAGGCAAGGTAGAGTAAGCTCGCGCTACAGCATTAAGTAGAGGTCATTGGCACAGGGCTTCGTTAAACAAAACAACCACAGAACAACTGTGAAAGGACAGAAATAAATAGCTGTGTGGAGGAACTGATGTATGCTGCGGCGCTGTGCGGTGCTCTCGTTCCATTTTATTTCAGTTTCTCTGCAAATAGCAGCTGGTATCCTTTCCATTTGTGTTCTGACGCTTTACATGACAAAACTGGAGCGCGATTCTGACGCACACCGTTTTATAAGACACCGAGAAAGCTTCCATCAGCGTGGGCGTAAAAATGAAAACCATAGCGTACAGTGCTTCATTTTACGGTGTCCCTCACCCTATGCTGTTGATACAAGTAAAACTAGAGAATATTATTAAAAAGAAAAACCTGCCTAATTTTAGCGCTACCGACGGTGTGTTTATTATAGTTTCAGCATAATCACTAAAGCTGCATCGAAAGACGGGCCAGTTTCTCTGCAAATAGCAGCTGGTATCCTTTCCATTTGTGTTCTGACGCTTTACATGACAAAACTGGAGCGCGATTCTGACGCACACCGTTTTATAAGACACCGAGAAAGCTTCCATCAGCGTGGGCGTAAAAAATGAAAACCATAGCGTACAGTGCTTCATTTTACGGTGTCCCTCACCCTATGCTGTTGATACAAGTAAAACTAGAGAATATTATTAAAAAGAAAAACCTGCCTAATTTTAGCGCAACCGACGGTGTGTTTATTATAGTTTCAGCATAATCACTAAAGCTGCATCGAAAGACGGGCCAGACGGTTCCACAGCATTGTTTGTTGTTGGTGCATGCTTAATTCGACCAGAAACTGCGATCTTGTTACGTTACAGCAAGAAGGGCGCAAACTTCCGTAATGTCAAATACATTATTGAGTTACTCAACGATA
>JALIZH010026104.1:0-18637 GCA_030522465.1 Rhipicephalus appendiculatus
TTTTCATTCATACAAGGATATAGCCGGTGTGCATGTATATTAACCATGCATTTATTTTGCTAGTTGCGACTGCAGCGGTTATTCTGCCGTCTCGTGTTTCCGTTATGTGCCTTGTCTCCGTGCGCTGCTTCGCACGTCAAAATGAACTGGATTGTACATACCAACGAAACGTCACTGTCCTTGTTCAATCAGTTCGTTCCTATGGACACATTTCTGTGCTTCCAGCGTGCGAGTGGTCCTCTTAGTTAGGTTTTAAATATGCTAGACTTATTCTTCCCTCAGCTTACAACTCATCAGCTTATCATATGCAATTACCTATAACCGTCGTGAACTTTTATTTTTTTTTACTTGGCCACCTGTTTCACGGCTTTCGTTTCACAGCTTTTTGTGTGTCAGTGGAGATCAACCTCTCCGCTATAGGCATATGACGCTACCAGGTAACGCCATAAAACCTTAGACATTCCCATTTTCAACGTCAGAATAATTCTATTCAGAGTGCATATTTGACCTTACATTTAAATGAAACGTATTTTGATATGTGTATATAACATGTAGCTGAAAAACCAGCGCGGAAAGGACCTTTCTACCTGACTGCTATTTAACAGGCAAATTGTAGCACTCCAAGAACCGGCAGGAAAGGGAAGATGGAAGTTTGCGATGAAAAAATCCTTAAACAGGCGTTGTGTACTCGAGCCGATGTTTTGCCAAGTGGACTTTTCTGCAAGGCTAGAACTGATTTCCTTAGCATTTGAACTGGTATAGCGCACTATGGTAAAGAAGAAACGGCTGAGCAGATCAACACAAGAGGACAGACCTCTTGTGTCGATTTGCTCGGCCGTTTCTTCTTTACCATAGTGCGCTATACCAGTTCAAATACGACGCACCAACTTACCCAATCTTCAACATTTGTGATTTCTTTAGCGCCAGCGTGTATACGCTTCGTACCCTCTCCTCTATTCAAACAGAGGATGGGGAGAGGGTGACTGTGAATGCGGGGGGGGCGGGAAGGCGTTGGGGGGCGCCGTGACGAATTGTGCGAGTAAAAGGCAACAGGTATTCCGTGAATAAAAGGAAAATAAAGAAGGGGGGAAGGAGTGGTAGACGTTTCGCTTAATCACGGTTGTCAGAGAAGCACCACTTAACAATGGTAGGTTTGAAATTCCTAGAAGTAGGTATTAACTCTCATTGGTTTTCGTTGTGTTACCATATCGAATGGATTCAAGAGACCTTTTAGCACGTTTGTACCTGCTGGTTGGGGTGTATTGAACTTGTGAATAAGGTATGAATGCATATTTTCTCTCTCTTGCGGACCGGAAGTTTGACTGAAGTATGTAAAGTATGACATCGTCGAATTGGTGCCCTCCTTCACTAAAATGGTGTGCCACGGCTTTCAGTAATTTCCATGCCGTATCAGCGCAATGAACGTTTAATCTAACATTAACAGGCTGTCCCATTTCGCCAATGCACCGTTTGGGACAATGTGAACATTCGATCATGTAGATAATGTTTGAACTAGTGCAGGTAAAACTAAATTATATATGATGGACGTAATCACTTGCGGTGTTTTTAACTATCACGTTATTTAGAAGGTGTTTGCAAGTCTTGTTTCTTGGACGATAGCAAGATGTTATGTGGGCCGTAGAATGCGGGTTTACTTTTTCATGCACAAACATATCCTTAAAATTCGTATTGCGGTGATATACAATGCGATGGCTGGTTGGTTTGTCATACGGGGGGTGGGGGGGGGGGGGGGCTTTTAGTTAGTGTTGTTTTCCTATCTAGTTTACATGCTTCATTGTAGACCTTGCTTAGGGTGTCTTGCGGGCAATTCCTGTCAACTAATGTTTCTTTAGGTTGCTTAAGTGGTGAACGTAGTCACCATCGTCACTACAAAGCCTTCTTATACGCATCTGTCCGACAAAAATCTCTTGTTTGCAGTGTCGCGGTTGATGAATGGCGTAATCAAGGTATTGTTGGCTCTGTTGGTTTTCTGTAAAGCGTCGTCTATGATTTGCCGATTTGCCTGCTTCAATAGATAATGTCGCGCCAAGGAAGTTAATTTCATTTGGACAATGGTGCATGGTAAATTTAATATTAGAGTGAGACTTGTTACAGTGATCAATGAATGCGTTTGGTGCGCTTATGCCATATTCCCATATAATAAATATGTCGTTTATATAGCGGAGATAGCTGGAAGGCTTTACTGGAGATGATTTCAACTTCTCCGATTCTAACTGTCCCATTAAAATGCTGGCGTATGTTGGCGCAAAAGGGGTTCGCATACTTAGTGCCGAAAGTTTGCAAGTAGTAGGATGAATTAAATTAAAAATTACTGAAGCGTTACAGCTAATTTCTGTAGCGAGAGGTAACCTGCGGCATTATGTGTTTGCTTACTTTCAATGAGTGATTTTGAAACGGCTTCAATCCCTTCAGTGAAAGGTGCAGTCGTATTCAGGGAGCAGACATCTAATTTTACCAGAATGGTCTGATCCGAGAGTGTTTGTGTTTCGTTAAAGCGATCTATATTTTGGAGGAAATGAAGTGTATCTTGAACGAAAGACGGTAGGGTAGATGGTATATTAGATAAATGGCGATTTAGACATTTTTATATCGACTCACTTGGTGTACTGTTGTTAGATACTATAGGTCTACCTGGGACTTCATCTACGGAAACTTAATGAATCTTTGGAAGAATTCAGAAGCGCCCTCCTTGTTTGTTATTGGGCATGAGGAACCGCTGCTCGAAGGCTGTGATTAATTCACTGGCTAGAAAATTTTTTTATGATCTGTTGTATGTTCATGATAAAGAACGGCGCAAAAGAACACGAAACACAAACGAAGGATACACGAAGATCTGTTGTATGCTAGTATTATATTCTTGAGTAGGGTCCAAGACTAATTCTCGATAGTGGGTGTTGTTGCTGACGGACCAGGTTACTAGATTACCACCCGTGTCCCCAGGTTTTATGACAATGTCTTTTCTGTTTGAGAGTTGTTTCAAGACGTCGTGTTCTGCATAAGGTAAGTGCTTCGGCTTTCGACTCGGTTTAGTTGTGCTCAGAAGTTCTCTTGAAACTAGTTTAAAATCTTGGTATTGTTCACTATCTGGTGTCCACGTGCTCGGTGGTCACAAAGAGTCATGGCTAACGTCTTCTGTATCTGCCTTATCAAAAAAGAACTTCTTTATGCGCAAACGTCTTGAAATTTCAGTTATGAAACCTCGGTGATGCGAACACAGCTCATACAAATTTCGGGGTGATACGAATTTTTTCTTTGGTCCCGGCCAAGGCCCATTGGCCTGTAATGTAATGGAGTACGGTTGTTACGAACCGATTTTCACCGCGGGACGTTTGATACGAACGTACGCTGCCGCCCAGGTACGAAGAGGGGCTGTCTGCGCTGTCGCGGAAGATGCGCCAAGCATGTGCGAGCGCGGCAACGCAAGAGCGGGCATGCGCGCCGCACCGCCATATCGTCAGAATCACGGCGTAAGAAAATTATTTTTTTTTCTTACGGTCAGAATAAACCTTCAGAGACGCGGTACGGCCTCCGGGATTGTGTGCACAAATCTTTGAGGCTCTAATGTGCCTCCGTGTGCCTTCGCGTTTAGATTACAGAGGGCATTGGCGCCATCCTTTTTTTTTGAACGCGTCGACGTTGGCTGCTGTCGTTGTACTGTGTTTACACGTGCCTGCCTCGTGCATCAGACATCCTATGAAAGGTGGACGAGGACCGAAAGAAGGCGAGGACTGTCTTGGCGAAGGAGTCAGGCCTCAAAACGTCGAGATGCGCGACTTTTTGAGGTCGTACTTGTGCGAGCACGGCTGCAAATCTCCCAAAAAATATCCCCAGCACTTTCGCGATAACAAAATCATAACATAGCACCATGGTTGTGTAATTTTGTGGCCTTGATCTATCGCGTCAAAGCATTTCTTCCGTTACTTTCACCGCAGTACTTCGGTGTCTTGCGAAAAAGCATTCTAAAATTTGGAAGGGGCTACTGCTGTCGCGGGTCACAACGCACCTGGTTCATTAATTAAACACGTGCGTACGGGCCGTATATATACGAGTTTACGAGTGATACGAATTTCGGATGATACGAATATTTTTGGTGGTCCCCTGAGATTCGTACCACCGAGGTTTCACTGTATATCTTTGTGGAGATCGTATTCGTTCACTGCGTTGTTTGTGGGACAAATAGTAGGGCCGCGCTTGAGCAGATCTATATCTACTGGACTTAACTTTTGTGATGTGTCTACCACTTCACTTCTGCGTTCTGGGTCTTGGACTGGGGTTGCGGAGTTTTCTGCCTTGCTCGTCGAATTATTCAGGGTAATGTTCGTAGCATGAATTTCCTTTCGCATTTCCTTCATCAGCAATATATCTTATCTACGTTCTATAAATTGGGTTAGTTCTTCAGTGTCCCCTTCAAATAACGGAAATCAGCTTTCTGTAATAGCCAACCAACTTAACAGCATTAAATTATCCAAATGATTTTTTTCATATTGTCACGTGGTCGTGACGTCGACGAAGGCAGCAGGCGACGTGCCCGGGATGAAGCTGTTTATTAGGCCGAACTTGTGGCCGTTAAACGGAAAGTAAGATTACAGCAACACACGCTGGCACTGATAGCGGCGAACAGAGCGTCGGCCGTCGATCAACTGACGAGCGGTGAAGCGCCTCGGGATTTATAAGTGTGCGATCCAATATTCCAGCCTTATCGCTGGTTGTCGCGCAAGCTCTGGAATAAGCTCGAGTGTTCGCGTTTTGCGCGCAATCTTAACAAAATGATCTACAACAATCGCGAAGCTTCTAGAATGAAGAGGTGCGGTTTGCGATGAGCGTTGCTCACAGTCTTTGTGGGCGAAAACCGAATACAGCAACTGTGAAAATTAGAAACGCGCGTGGCAATATTGTAGCGCTGATGCTCAACCAGAAAAGCAGCTACAGAAGACAACTGGGCAGTTGCAGCTCGTAGTCCTTTGTTCCTTCTTTTGTGATTGTGCAGCAGCGCTACAATATGTCAGCTAGCAAAAATGAACTTGTTCCGCAGCACGTTCTTTTTAATGCGATTCGCTTATAATGTCTTTGCTTCGGTCGTTTGCTTTTCCATTCGTTCGTTTTACTGGTGTTTTTCGCACTGTAAGTTCTTTATTTTTTTATTTACAGAATACTGTCAACCCTCTTTGAGGGTTATTACAGGAGTGGAAAATATACAAACATTATACAAGCAAGGTAATGCAGTGGCAATATAAGAGTACATAAGAATAAAACGCACACAGGAGTAATGACATCACCACGAGCAAGCGTCGCGATCATGGAAATCACTAATGTATACAACATAAAAGCATAGCAATACATTTCCTACAAAACCAAAATATGAAGAGGATAAAATAAAACGTTAGAGTGTAGATGCTTTAACCCGTACGCAAGTAGGTTAGCACATAGAACTCGGGAGCACCGACATGAGATTTTCAACACTTTCTAGAAATTTTTGAAGTGTTGGCTGTGCTACAGTAGCTGAATCAAGCGCATTCCATTCTCTTATTACGCGAGGGAAAAATGAAAAACGGAAGGTATTGTTATGGCAGAAATATTCTTTGAAGATCCGGTCGTGTTTTTGGCGCACTTTCCTTTTGTCTTTTATAACAGCGAAGGCGGAGGCATTCGTTTCTGCAAACAAGAAATTCTGCAAATATCGAAGTATCCATTCCTCATTATAAGCCATTAAATTTACCTTAAATTTTGAATTGCCGATGTCTTTAACATGTGTAGGAGAGCCGTATTTCTTCAAACTATATTCGCTGTAATAGGACTATCTGCTGGAGGTGAATGAAAAGAAAAGGCTCTTCACTACACCCGACAGTCTTTACGATGTTAGAGCGATACACGTGTTCTATCTTTCTGGAGCCACACACTAGCAATGAGAAATACTGGAACAGCGACGCCCTGTGCTTTAGGATTTTTCGTCTCCTGAAGCCTCCGCTTTCCCCTGAAGTTCCTCTTTATTTAGACTGCAACATGTGTTACGTATATTTCTTCATTGAATAAAAGGACAGAAATGACTTGGTTGTGTTGATGGTGGGGTTGTGGTTTGTGTTGCTTAAGCCAACCTCTGCAACAGGCTCTTTCCATGCAATTTTTTCCGGTGATGAAACTGCCATCGAAATTTTATATAAGGACGAAAGCCGCTGCCACAGGCGCCACCATGCGCAAGTCAGCGATCTGGCGCGTTCATAAAGGCGGCCCCGCGATTCGCGGGGATCCCATAAAAATAATTTCGTCCTCATTTATAGCACTGCGTTCGCTGACTTCATATAGCAGCGATGAGTGTCGACCAAATAATATAGCACGTCAGTTATTTCCTACCTCGCGTGCATTAATCTTTAGCCATGGTTCAACCATAGTTCACCTTTAAATGATGCATTTTTGATTGATGCCTTCGGTTGTCGATTACGGTGAAGTTATTTGAAGATGTGCAAGTAGAGGATGAATAAGGCTATCTAACTTTAAGATTAACACCGCCTGCGCAAGAGGTTATGGTCGGGTCTATCGCGCTTTAGTGGCCCATAAGGCCCAATCCCCTTCTAATTCTCCGTCTTTTGTAGCGTTTTTTCTAGGGCACCATGAAGCGGCCAATGACAATTTCGTGTGCAGAGCAACCAGACTTGCATACGAATATAACTTGGCGCTAAAAGCAGAACCAGGCATGAATTGCACATCACATTGTTGCGTGACAGCAACCATTGGCTAGGTCGCCAATGTTTGTGGTTTGCAAGCGAATGTTATTGCAGTTACGCACTCAAACTTTATGACACTGACCTAATCATTGCAACTGTGTCATTGTGTTTTTTTTTTCGTTGATGCGCATTTACCATTGCAGTGATTACCTGTTCAAGTGTGGTACTTTAATGATGCTTGCGGTATATGTACCACGCACTCGCGAATTCCCTTTGATATAAACGAGAACCCGGCCGTTCCTAGTCACTGGATTGCTCTCATCGACCGTTTAATCTATGATGCATGAGCCCAGTGGCGTGCGTCAGTTTTTACTCGGGCAAATAAAGCGGAACGTGATCAGACGCTGGGTGGCACAATCACGGGCAAGCCTTGCCGCGCCGAGCTGGTCAAATTTTCGACGGCGGAGTCGGAGTCTGATAAATAGGAGTGTCGGACCTCTTGACACGTCTCAAGCGATAGCACCCGACGATGGGCATAAGCTGTGCCGTAGCGATTTCCTCTAGTTCAGGCGTGGGCATAGATATTGCGTCGACATGTGAGATGACATCGTCGGCTGCGTTGACCGGGTCTTCAATATTTGGAATGTCTACGGTGAATTGCGAGAATCATATTATCCACATCGTTCGGAAAGGAAGAGCAAGAGGTGTTTGCTTAGAGACATGTTCATGCGAATAGACAGCTGCAATGGCTATGAAAATCTCCAAGTCACTATACATGCAGCATATATCTAAGCTGAGTCAGTTTGCAGTGACAAAATAAAATAAATGAGGTGCATACGTACGACCTGTGTCGACCTTAAATACGCCGCAATTCCGGTCCCTGGTTTCAAACACCAGTGTTTCGTTCCAGAATGATTCTCCATCTTGGGGGGAGGGGGGGAAGAAACGTCACTGGTTATATACGTCAACGCTAATGTGCCTCTTGTCATGTTTTTTGCGAAAGGCGCTCACGCTATGAACATGTCAATACAGTGAAGAAGAAGCGTTGGCCACACTGGGTCATTAGTGACAGCACCGCTACTCTAGATAAAGAGGTGTGCAAGACCACCACATTCTTGTGCGATTCCTTTTAGAGCCTTGCGGACATCCGAAGTGGCCGCGTCCCTTCCGAAACGGCCGACATCCTTCAGATTGCCGTTGGCGCCTTCAGAAGGGCGTGGTCCACAATAGCAGTCTTCCTGTAGGTGTTCTAGGCTTCATCGGTTGCAGCAAACTTGTTTCGTGTGAAAAAGCAATGATATGGAAAGTTACAGTGGGGATGAAACAAAAAGTTACTCATGCTGTTCGCCTGCAGTGAGAGAAATTGTGAAGGTTCTGAAAAAGGAAACTTTGTGAAATCACTCGTCTCGACACATGTCGTGTAGTGGTCACCTGGAGCATAGTGGCCGGGGAATACTCTGGAATAAATATTTCATGATGTCAGAAGGACAATGGAAGCATGTGCATACAGGTATTTTGGACAGTGTTCTGTGAAACGGGTTGTGCAAAATTCTAAAGCTTCTTAGAAATATGCTTTAACAGCAAAGCTGTTGAAGCTAGCCGTAATGTGTCCGACGCTATCTCGAAAAAATCTCGATGCGCCGTTGCCTAGAAACCGCTCGCCTTGCATAGATACACACATCCATCCACCACACACACGCATGTATATATATATATATATATATATATATACACAGGGTGTTTCAAGAAAATGTGTCCACTATTTTTAAAAAATTAGCAAAATGCGTTATTTGCTCGCTGTCTTCACATATGCTTTTTCTGTAGCGGCAGGCATCTTAAGATGGTTGAAGACATGATTTGGGACAGTAATTAAGAAAGTTAAATTAATTAGCTTTTTAATTAGTGGAGTTAGGTGGTTAAGTACAATGGGAGAATTGAAGTCCTTCATGCGAAGAACCCATTTCAACTTTGAGATTTCTAAAAAGCGGCCTCTAGGAATAATTGCGAAGTAATGAAGTTCTCCCAAATTCAGCGGCGAAACCGAAACCGAAACGCGGGCAACTGCCCCATTCGTCTGAGACGTCAACAATGAGTGAACGTCATTATATCAACCATCAACTGACTTCTTGGTGTGAGTGTGTGGGCTGCGCTTGCAGTAGTAGCACGCATGACGCATATACTTAACGAACGGGGAAGAAGTGCACCTCTCTAACCGTTGTCTTGAACAGTGACGTCATTCTAGTTGTCTGCTTGTTGCGCTCATCGGTGCTTGGGTTTCGGTTTCGCTGTTGAATTTGCCTGAATTTCTTTACGCCACAATAATTAACAGAAGCCGCTTTTTCGAAATCTCAAAGCTGAAATGGGTTCTTCGCATGAAGGACTTCAATTCTCCCATTGGACTTAACCACTTAACACCGCTAATTAAAAAGGTTAATTAATTTAACTTTCTTAATTACTGTCCCAAATCATGTCTTCAACCATCTTAAGATGCCTGCCGCTACAGAAAAAGCATATGTGAAAAACAGCGAGCAAATACCTCATTTTGCTGATTTTTTAAAATTAGTGGACACATTTCTTGAAACACCCTGTATATATATATATATCGTTAGAGAACAGAGATACGTGGTGGTTCAGATGTCATCCATTTATTCTACTGCGCGCGCCCTTCTTCGTCGGCTTCTCCTACCATCGCCTTGTTCATACGTTACACTCTTCCCCCTCCCCTCGAGAAAGTCTCAGTTCAGGAGGTACAAAATAACGTCGTAGTTTGCTAACATGAACAATGTCCGAGCTTCTACCTAAGGGCAACACGGAGCGATTGATCTCATACTTCACTGGTGAGACTTTGCGCAGAATCTTGTAGGGACCTTCCATGACGGAACTCAGTTTGCCGTTGTTGGGATGCCATGGTGTCTCGAAAAGGACGAAGTCACCGACTTGAAGTCAATCGGAAGAAATTTCTTATCATAGATTACTTTGTTCTTATTGTGGTAGGCGATAGAATTATTAACAGCAGCTTTCCGCGCTTCTTCCACCGTTTGTTCTCGCTGTTTCAGTACATTTGGAAAACATGAAATTGCATACATCAGGAAGGACGGTGCGTAGCCGGTAACTTCGTGAGGCGTTCTGTTGTATTCGTCTATTACCTCCGACAGCAGCTTAGTCCAACACTTCTGTGGCTCGTCATTGATCTTGCACTTAAGTCTGGTTACGATGGTCTGGTTTCTCCGCTCGTTCATACCATTGCATTGCGGATGATGAGATGAGGTGAAGAGTTGGTGTATTCTGTTATGTTTTAGAAATTGTTTAAATTTTCCTGCAGTGAATCCTGTTCCACGATCTGAAAGGGACTTCCGTGGTTTTCCGGCAGCAACAATGGTTTTTAAGCATGAGATGTAGGCGTCGCTGTTCTCACTTTTATGGGCGAACACCCATATGTAGCGACTAGCATGGTCAATAACCAAGTGGATAAACCTTTTTGATGAGCCATATCCACCTAATCCCCCAATGGTGTCCCTCGCAAAAAGGTCAAAAGGCTCTTCAGCAAGAGGCAGGGATTAAAGTGTCCCATACTTCTTTGTTTTAGTCTTCTTGCATCCTGGCATGTATCACAATGCCGAATGTAGGTGGCAACATCGGTTACCATATCCGGCCAATAATATTGCGGAGACAAGAGTGATAGCATCTTCTTCACTCCGACATGCCCAAAATGTTGATGTGCGTTCTTAATAATGGTTGGGCGTAGTTCATGGGGCACATAGATCTTCCTTAGTCCTTTTCTTTTTGACGATGACTACGTTGTTTTCCAATGAATATGTTCCTTTTGGGCGCTCATTGGTGCATCGTAGAAGTTCATCGTGGGACAGAAGTTGAACTATTGGGGCTCTGCAGAGTGCATATGCTTCAAAGTTGCTTATGCCATTTTGATGTTTGATGTTTACTTCATACATCGATAGTTTCAACGGCCGCCGGAAGAGACGACCTTGAGGATTCTTAATATTCTTCTGCCACTGTAGTGCAGAGTGATCCGTTACAACAGTGGATGGCTTTTCATGAAGGTAGCCATGACATTTAAGAATGGCATCTATAATGGCAAGGCATTCTTTTTCTGTAATAGCATAATTGACCTCGTGCTTAAGTAGTTGGCGAGAATAATAGGCAACGGGATGTTTCTTGCCTTTGTCGTCAGGTTGCTTCAGCACTGCACCAATGACTTCGCCAGATGCGTCACAGTACACAGTACATGGTCTCGAAGTGTCGTATATGCGAAGCACCGGTTCTGAAGTTATGCGCTCCTTCAGTTCCCAGCTTGCTCGCATGCTTCTGTCCACGTCCACTTGCTTCTTTTGTGGAGTAGTTTCGTGAGTGGGAGAGCGATGTCGCTGAAATGAGGGATGTACTGACGGTAAGTGTTTACAGTGTCCAGAAAACGCTGGAGGTCTTTCGTTTAGGTGTCGGAAATTTGAGTATTGCAGCCACGTTACTTTGCTTAGGTGTCACTATTCCTTGTGAAATTTTGTGGCCCGAGTATTCAATGCTGGATCTTGCAAATTGGCACTTTTTTCCGTTTCAGTTTTACGTTCTCGTCTTTAGGAGCTTTCAACAGTGCCTCGAGGTGTCGTATATGATCGTGAAATGTCTCTGAGTATACGGCCACATCGTCAAAGTAATTGCTAACATTAGTGAGATGATGTTTGGCTATTATTGATTTCATGGCTCTTTCAAATGTAGCCGGAGCGTTCTTTAACCCGAACGGCATTACCAACCACACATAATGACCATCACTCGTGACAAACGCAGTTTTTTAACGTCGTCGGGATGCATTCGGACATGCCCCTATCCCGACGTTACATCTAGCGTAGTGAAAAAGTTCGCCACTCCCAAGTGGTCCAGAATGTCATCTATACGTGGAATTGGTTGTAGTCGGGTACCGTTATGGCGTTGAGCTTGCGATAGTCAATACATAGACGAGTACGTCATTCGCCTTTCTTTTCCGCTAAGATGACCGGTGCGGCATAGGGCGACAACGAAGGCCTCGCAACACCTTGCTTAATGAGGGGCGTCAACTTGTTAATTTCCGCTTTGTCGGCCTGTGAACATCTGTATGGTGCTCGATGATTAGGGACAGCATTGGTAAGTGCAATCCTATGTTACTCAGTTGTGACGCATCCAATATCTGTCTGGGATTTCGAGAAGATCTCGTCATACTTATTTAAAAGAGAGTCGAGCACTGCTGATTCATGTTCTGGCTAGTTTTCTGAATTCAGGGTTCTCATCAGCGGTGCTTTAGTGGTTTTCTTGTCATTGTGATTCGACAGATTCACATTTTCACGTCCTTGCGTTACTGACTGGCTTTCCAAATTTACAGAAAGATTGAAGTACGAATCGCTGTCAAGGCCAACAATTAATTGTGTTCTCATGCCTCGCAGAACGTGTACATAAACTTTTTTCGTAGCATTTCCAATTTGCAATTGAATGTTTACGCGACCCAAAGTTCGAATGCTTGAAGTAACTTGCTGCACCATGATGCTGGAGTCTCTCATCAACTGAAGCTTGAGCTGTCTGTACACATCTTCACTGATACAAGTAATTGTTGCTTCTGTATCAAGAATTGCAGTTACTGGCCTTCCGTTGATGAGAGCATCGAACTGTATTAATGAAACTCTGGGTGGCTCTCCTCGTTTCCCGGTCTAGTCTCAATAGCGGACACGTTGCCGCGGCGCGGACATTCCTTGGGCCAATGAAACTGTCGTGGGGAACCAGCAGCTGAGCAATACCTGCTTCATTTTGTGGGACACGCGGTCGAGAAGTCAATGTTGGCTGCTGTGGTCTGCTGAAGAGACGTGGCGCTCTTGATGTAGTACTAGGAGTACGAGTAACAGAAATTCCTCTCACCCGTCTTAAAGATGTCTCGACCCGTTGGGCAGCGGCGAGGCACTCTGATGACGAGTTGAAAGACAGTCCGGCGAGCGCCAGTTCCACATCAGGAGGAACACCGGCAGTCAGTACAGAAATGTTGTGGCACTCTTTAAGGTCCGCCAAGGAGCCCAGTCGTTTTTTCTCGTCGTAGTAATCCTTAATGGTCTGCCTTCCTTTTAGGCGGTAGTGGATGAAGAGACGAAAGGCATCTCCGTCAGTCGTAGCAAAGCGATTTCGCATGTCGCCCTTTATATCGTCCCATGTCTCGTCGTTGCCGAAAATCTCTGTCAGGTACCACTTGAACGCTTCCCCTTTGATGTATTCGCTGAAGTGACTGACCCGATCGCGGTGTGTCCATGATGCCTCGGTCGCCTTCGTGTCGAAAAGGAGTAACCAGTTGTCGACGGGGGACGTCTTCTGGTGTTCCCTTGTACTTCGGTATGTTGAGCGGAGGCTTTCGCCTAGCCATGACAGGTTGATGAGGTCGATCCTGTCGACTTGTTCATACGTTACACACACACACACACACACACACACACACACACACACACATACATATATATATATATATATATATATATATATATATATATATATGGAAATACTGCAGAGTCGCTTGACTCCAAGCAGGAGAGGACACAAAAGAATAAAAGTGCATCAAATGAACACAATAAGGAGTTATACCTCAGTAAACATGAAATGCACGCATATCCATGTATGGACACTTTTACCCAAGTATTTCCGTCAATTTTGTAATAAACACTTCCACACTGCGGCTATCGACATCCTTTGGTAGTTTGTTCCAGGCGCTTATGGTTCTCGGGAAAAAGGAATGCTTAAATGTATCGCTTGAAGGGCTATATTCCTGTATCATTTTCCCGTTATCAAAACGTGCACTTGTGCGCAGTGTGTGGTGGGTAATGAATTTATCATTGTTAATATATCAAGTACAAGCATTTTAATCTCCTTTCCGCACGTCTTGCTTTAAGGGTATATAGACCAATATCATCCATCATACCAGTAACACTATCGGTACGTTTGTATTTGTTTCAGATGAACCGGACCACGGATCTATGAATACTCTCCAGTTTAACAAAATTGTTTTGTCTGTAAGGATTTCATAGGCATGAGGCATACTCCAGGCATGGCCGGACGAGTGCTTTATACGCTGCTAATTTGACGTTCGTTGGGGCCTTTGCAAGCTTGCGTGGAATAAACCAGAGATATTTAAAAGCTTTAGTGCAGATTGTATTGATGCGAGGATCCCAGCTCAGATTTTGTATGATGGTAACTCCGAGATATTTAACAGCCGGTTTTTTCCTTTAGTATAATGTCATCTACAGAATAAGAATGGTGCACAATGCGTTTGTTCCTGCATATATTGAGGACTAAGCATTTGTCAGCGTTTAACTTGTTCCATTTCTTGCAGCAGTCTCAAACTTCCGTGAGGGTTTCTGGAGTGAAGTCTGATCAGCTTGAGATTTAACTATGGTGTAAAGGACGCAGTCGTCTGCAAAACGTTTTGTCTTGACATCGCTGGGTATTATATTCGCAATATCATTTATATAGATGAGGAATCAAATTAGGTGAAAGGTGACCCTTGCTTTACACCTGAAGTTACCTCATGGGTCCCAGAGCAGTAGTTATCAACTTGGACATATTGATACCTATCTTTCAGATATGCCCAAATGAAGTAAATCCGTTTCCTATTTATTCCACTGGCGTAGAGTTTACGTAATAGTTTATTATGAGGTACTTTGTCGAAAGCCTTTGCGCAGTCTACAAATATAGCATCTATCTGGCGGAGCCATCGACTTGATCTGGGGGGGGGTGCCTCTGGCTCCCCTACATATCAGTTTCTCAGGACTCAAACAAAGTTCTTGTAATATCATGTCATATTATATCTGTTGTCAATTGCAAGTGAAACATCATGACACACACTAACCAACTGTGTCACTGTTGACAAACCACGCCGAAAACCATGTTGGACGTCGGATAGCAAACAATGTTCTTTCTAAAATGTGGTCAAGTGTCGGCAAAACATATGTTCGAGTAGTTTACAGCTTGTTGAGGTCAAAGATATTGGGCGGTAATTAGATACACGCAAGCGACCAGCTGACTTGTGTATGGGAAGGATACGAGCACCACTCCAGTCTGACGGAAGCGAACACTAGAGACGCGTTATAAATGATTAACAAGTAATGTGAAATCCACTCTGCGTAACGTCTAAAGAAGACTGTAGGGATGTTTTCGGAGCCACCAGCTTTTTGAGCATCGAGATTAAGAAGCAAATTAAAAATGCCTTCTTGGTGCACAAAAAGATCCTGCATAGAAGAAATTAACCTTTCAGGCTCAGCAACAGCATTAGCATATTTCAAGGCATATACGGATTGGAAGTATCGGTTAAACTCATCAGTTACTGCTTTAGCCTCTGAGACTGGAGTACCATCGATCATTAAAAAATACTATTGGATTTGCTGTCGCTTAAATACCTCCAAAATTTCCCTGGTGCTTCCTTGAGAAAGGAAGGAAGGAAGGAAGGTAGGTAGGTAGGTAGGTAGGTAGGTAGGTAGGTAGGTAGGTAGGTAGGTAGGTAGGTAGGTAGGTAGGTAGGTAGGTAGGCAGGTAGGTAGGTAGGTACTAAACTTTACTGAAGTCCAAAAGAAGTTTTTTTAAATGAAATTGTGAAAATATATATGAAACTGCTCTTAGACTCCGAGATGGAGTCATGCAAAAAGAACTGTTGGCGTTCTAGTTCACTCACCTAGGTAGGCAATATTCATTGCATTATATGTCTCAGTCGATTTTTGTGGCATCAGGTTGTTTTGACCATGAGAAAAGGTTCCTTTGAGCTCTGCCATCAATTTGAATATAGAGCTGTTACAAAAAAGAGAAAAATTCATTTCCAGAAGCCGACGACAGCGTCATTAATTAAATAAAGAAATATACCTGGCGTTGAGCGTTGAGAACTTTGTAAATATAACATATTCATTCGTTATGTTGTATTTCACGTCAACAACACACATGGAAGAAATTCTTCTTGTTGTATTCAACGTCCACATGGGCTCGTATGTGTTCAAAAACTGCAATGATAGTAAGAAAAAATAATAAACACATACAGTTGATTCCATACACGAATCATATTTTCAACGAAGGATCTTGTAAATTTTAAAAAATTTCTGACAATAACTCTGCTCCGAACCGTTTTTCTTCCAGAAAAAATTCTAGCTTTGAGCAAAACCACTGAGCATGCATTTATTGAATGTTGGAATGCGATATTTTTTTGGGATGTCCTTCAAAGAACTCTTAAAAAGGATTTACCTATAACACCTATGGGCATTAGGTACTTACCAGTAGAAAATGAATATCGTGCACCATATGATATCATCCTTCTGGGTCTCCACAGTTTGTGGAAGACGAGTTTGTCAGTGACACACGCTGAAGTTAAAACGAAATCATAAAGACACAACTTGATAGAAAGTGACTGCTATGTACGTGACGTTCTGAAATCACTGACAAAACCGCCTGTCTGCATTGACCACCTCGATGAATTGTGTGAACTGAAGGAATTTCGATGTTTCATGTAAACCAAAGAAGACTGACGTGGTTTACTACATTTCCTTTATGATGATGTATTTCGAAGACTAAATAAAAAAAAGGCCGCGTGGCCAAGTGTTCAAAGCACTCGCAATCGGACTGGGCGGTCGACAGTTTCAAACCATAGCACTAGACAGAAAGCTTATTTACCTGTTTTATCATTTTAGGGGCAAAGCTCCTTAGGGGTGTGGGTCTGTCCCTCCTCTGTTGTAGTAGGAGTAGTAGTAGGTAGGGAGCCCAATTTATTGCCGCGTAAGGGTCCCATGCTATTTTGGAGTTTACCGTAATGGGATTCATTAAGTTCTTATATACTAAGGTTTGAATTTCGGGCGTATCATTGCCTGAGTTGAGTCTTAAAGGGGTACTGACACAAAAGCTTTGGCCTCGCGTTTTTTTGCTGCAATGTGTTGCTCGGGGGCCCGTTAGTCATAACACGGCACCTCGTTTGCTGCAGCGCGCGACAGATATTTAATTACAGGCTCCTCATTACCGACCAGTTTCAGTTTCGGTTTGAGAGAGCTCGAAAAACGTCAAGCCGCCGGGTGCAACAATCACCACCTAGCGTGCGCAGCTCTGGATCACGTCAGCACGCAGAACTGTGACGCACTTCCGCACGGTCCGCATCAAGAAGTCCTTTCGAATAGGAAACGGGATAGCAGTGTCGCCAAACACAAAACTTTCAACGCGTGTGCCGCGGCCACGGACTCGCGACCAGCCGCCGAGAAGTATAGACTGCTGGGAAAAAAACGTGGCAAAAGAAAAATGGCGGCTATGACGTCATCATAACATGTTCCAGCGTGGTCACGTGAGGGAAGTAGGGGGGTCACCAAAGGTCACCTCTGATGGTGTCAGTAGCGCGAGGGGAGTCGATCGCTCACGCAAACTTCAAAATTAATTTAAAATACCTTCCAAGTTTTATTCGCTGTTGATATTTTGCAGATGATACACACATGTTCACGGGAATCGAACCCGCAGGCTGTCTCGGCCGCGAAATTTTGCGTCAGTACCCCTTTAAATTCCAATTAACCATGCTGGAATAGTTGCACACCTTATCTTTCTGGGAGTACCATCTAAGGTCTTCGGTGAATAATATGCTTAAGTATTTATGTTCGTATTAGTATTTAGGTTGGTGTCCTAAAAAGTTTGCCTGTCTAGGAATGACTTCTGTTTAATCGTCATAGATACAGACACAGATTTTACTGGGTTGTATGTCATCTGTCTTTGGGCTCACCACTCAAAGATATTCTCTAAGCAAGCTTGCAAGTCTAATTTATCGTCTGTTGACGTTATTCTGTTTAATGCACACACACACCCGTGAGTAATCGTAGGGGAGGCGTTGTACACGCTATCTGAACTTGAATAATTAATAAAAAATAGAAGGGTACCTAGTGCACTGCCCTGAGGTAGCCGTAACATTATTGGTAGACGACTTGACATACGGCCACCTATTTCGACGTATTGCTATCTAGACTGAATATATTATGCTAACCAGTTAGTCACCCACCGCCAAGTTATAACTGCACACCCCCAGCGAGTCTACGATCGGCATCAAATGGAACCCGAATAGCGGCAAGCATTAGCAACGGAATAGCGCGCCCCGTCCAGTGATCACCGTGGATATGCGCAGTGCTGCCAAATCGGAGTGCTGCTCGCCTGTAAATGGTGATTACTGGACGGCGCACACTATACTCTTCCTCTTGCTCGACGCTGTTCGGGTTTCATTCGAATAACATGGATTAACAAGTACCGAAACCAAAAATACCTTTACTAGTAAGCTTTGGGCCGATTCACAAACGGAATGTACGCAGAAAACACTGGCTGCATCGCGTAAAGCATGTAGAGCAGGGGTCAGCAGCCTGCGGCTGGGGGTCCGCATGCGGCCCGCAGAGCAGTGTACTGCGGCCCTCGGCACGACGTCGGAACCCTCCCCCTTAGCACTTATCAGAAGACCAACTACGCAGTTTTGACCTCAAGTAACTTATGTTTGTAAATGGCATCATTGTGACATGCGAGCTGAAAATAAACGTCATTTCTGTATTTATATTGTATTTTATTCATGTTTCTCAATTCGTGAATTGTTTGCCTTTGCCTGTTTTGCTATGCGGCCCCCGTCATGTCTGCTTAAAGCAACTTGGCCCTCCGCCTGAAAAGGTTCCCGACCCCTGATGTAGAGTATCGGCGCTTGCAGGGCAATCACTCGACTCTGATGGCGGCGGTTTTTCTTGGGACTCGAGAAATTAGTCGATATACGACAGCCGCTTTCATTAGTTCAACATGCACTCTTCGGAGCATCACAGTCGCTATTCTTTCTTAGTCTTCAAGTAAAATTTTAGAATTTCTGCATCACTGGTCTCCCGGTTGGTAAAGAATAATCGAAAAGGTTCAATTAAATATGTCAATGAAGCTAAAGGAGAATATCGATGATGATTATAATTATTGCG